>JBAMJV010007290.1:0-158563 GCA_037951105.1 Echinarachnius parma | reverse complement strand
GTTCAATGTTTTCTGTATTTGCTATTGCTATATTGCTATAGTGTATGGCACTCACTTTTATATATATTTTGGCGCAAAATAAAAAAAAGGATGACTTTGTATGTGTCAATCACTGGTCAGCTACCATGAGATAACAAAAGATTGAAGTACAAAAGAACATCCACACAAAAGCATGCCCTTAGCATACCTCCATGTAATAGCTTAGACAGTGCTTTTCTGTCTGACATAGCAACAGCTATTGTAATTGAAGTTGTGTGAGTTGGTATTCTATTCAACCTGTGTGATGCATATTGTGATTAGCCTAATGACAAGCTGGACCGATGATAGACAAATTATGTCTACTGCAGGTCAACTAATAGAATTTGCTCGGGACGGTTTTTTAGGAGGTGGGGCTTAGCAACATGAGACAAATAAATGATAAAATGTTTAAAAATATTCTAAACATATTTGGGTCAACCTGTTTACAAATATTGGAATGTGTACACGTAATACAGATGACCAGAGGTCAACATGCATTTGGGGTTTGCAGGGCCCCTTTAATGTTCCGATTTTATACAAGTCTGAAATTTCGGGTATGCGTGGTCTCAGACCAAAGTCGATAAATTACAAGGATTCGCAAACTCGTTTGGGGAAAAAACTTCGCTCATGGGCCGCCCGATCGACTACCCTTTTTACTACGTGTAACCGCCGCCTATATGATTTGCGAGTATACGGGGTGCCCCCCCCCCCCCGCATGTGAGTGCTAGTCATAGAGATAGTGCATTGCAAGTGCAATGCGTTGCGGGGAGCGATTCTTTTTTTCCCAAACAGGTTTACAAATTCCTTGTGATTAGCGACTTGGTCAGAGGCCACGCATACCGAAATTTCAGACTTGTATAATATCAACATTGAGTACGATCAAGTACGAGTTTACGCAAAAGAAAGCGCAAAGCATGTTCGAACCCAGCGCCTTTAGATTATCAGACTAGCACGCTACTGATTGCGCCATAGTGACTCGGTTGATTTGCAGTGGGACATAAGGTCTTTTGTCATAGTTCGGGGATATAACCCTAACCTAAACCATAACCCAAACCTAAACCGTACCGTAACCCTAATTTGGTGGCTTATAGGTCAGATTTAGTGGCTATAAGCTATTTATAACTCGAATTGAATATGCGCGCTTTATTAGTCTCCATTCAAGGACGCACGATTCAATTAAACGGGCATATCTTATGCGTAGAATGCCATAGTAAACCTTTTTGGGAAAAAAAAATCGCTGCCTAGGGGAAGCTACTAGCGTACAGCTTATATATACAGGCCGAAGAATCATGACTTTCTTTCGTCAGACTAGGTGATTGATTATTGATTTACCAATTTTAACAAATGAAACACAAAAAAGAAAAAAAGAATAACTAAACAACGAATATGAGTAATTGAACTATTGGTACAATTAAGTTTCAAGGCACCAAAATGCTCAGAAAATAGTTTTAAAGGGAAGGGTTGAGTTCTGGTAAAGAGAGTACAGTTTTGGTGAAACTGAATTTTAGTCAGGCAAAGCCTGCACCATTAAATTACAAACTAATAGTAATACTCCACCATGCTCGATCAGAAGGAATACAACATTACAAATAACTAAGTAAAAAGCCTGTTATCATTAAAAAAAAAAGCCGTTAAAACTCAAAAAGGCGCTCTCTAAACACTCATTCAATGTTCAACCATTCTAAATAAACTAAAAATAGCTGCACTCACGGAGTGCATACCTCCGCCGCCCTGCGCGAATGAACTGAGACAGGCGAAAAGAAAGTGATTAAAAAATCACATTTTGGGGGGAAACAATATGGACACCAAAGCGTCATATTTCCGTAAAAAATAGCCCAAGCTTACCTTTTATATGTGTGGTTTCATTAAAAGGGTGGTACAGTTTTGGTAAGGCGGAACTTAGTAACCAAACCTGGACAGTAACATTATAACTAATAGTTATAACTCTACCATGCTCGAAAGGTACACAAACTTACAAACGACTAAGTAAAAAGCCTGTTATCATTAAAAAAAAAAGTCATTAAAACACAAGAGGGCGCTTCTAAAAAGGCATTGGTTTCAACCATTTCATGCAAAATTATGCATGTGATGTTTTTTTGAAATAATTAATTTAAATAGAGAGATCATCAACACCTATTTAAAAAAACGCTTTTGAATTTTTTTGAAAAAGTGCAAGCATTTTTTTAATTTTTGAAAAAAATCATCTAATTATTTTGGCCCCAAATAATTATAAGATCAGATATATTTATTGATATTCCAGCCGTTTATGGGTCGATTTTGACTAAATAAAGTTTATTCTGCCATTAAAATTGCATGTTCTCTCAAATTCGAAACTCAGTTTTCATTACCTCACAACAAAATTATGATGTGCAGCGCCCCTCTTTACCAAACTAAACTACCCCTTTAATACTGTCTTTTGATGACATTTTTCACGGCGATTCCTGAACATTTTTGGCAAATTAAATCCACGAAACAAGCCTCCTGCTGTCATTACTATGCCAGAGTTCTGGCGGACGTAAGGGGCTTGCTGACTGCTGTGGTGTGCATTCCTGCCGGGCCGGATTGAATACCTTGCGCAATCAAATGAAGTTGCAGTACACATCGTATTCATAATTTGAAACCATTGCTTGGTATCAACAGATGACTAAAGCCAGGGGTGTCGATCCGTTTTTTGAGATTGGGGGGGGGGGGGGGGGGGGAGGGGGGCGAATTTGAAATTGTTCCAGAGTGACCACTGAGAGAGCTAAAAGGCCCCACATTGGCATGCCCGGAAGTTTTATATGCGCTCATTGAAAGTGTCTTGATGGCTCGAAGACCTGACTTTGGGGGCACCCACATTTGTGGACATAATGAGGGTCCAGGGGCCGGAGTCCCCGGAAGCTTTTAGGATTTCAGACATTTGCTCCTAGCATGGGGTGTTAAAATTGTATAAAATAGTGAACTACTCATAACGTATTTTTATTTTTATAGCGAGGAAAAGACTGAGCCTTGCATGAGAGGGATCCACGTGATCATGTATACTATAGAGCCATCGCTGTAGTCTAGGGCATTGGGCTCCCATGAAACTAAGCAAGGGCGTCAACAATTCTCAAAAGTGTAGGGGAGACATTGCGAGGGAAGCGAAGCGACCGAGGCGGGGGAGGGTGTGTCCCCCTCCCAAAGTAGGGAGCTTTTGTATTTTTTGGGCGTGAAATGTGCGATAATTAGGTATATAAGTATATAGGTATGGAACCAAACATACATAATGACAAAGGGAGGGGGACAATCTGCTCTTTTTCAAATGTGGGGGGACATGATATTCCAATTTGATTTGCGTTCAGCGCAATGTACCGATATTATTTTATTTCTGTGACGGTGTGCTACCTATATATGAGGGTTAATGAACTTCGTGTTGAGGTGTGCGTTTGAGAAAATTACGCTGCCAACACATTTCAAAAGGTGAGTTCCCGCAACCAAATAAAACTTGCAATATGAGAACTGTATGCGCGCGAAGCGCGCGGGAAAAAAAAAGATTTACAGTCCTTTTCAAACTAAAAATCGGCTATTTTGAAGATTAATTATTGATAAATGGTGTCTTTTCCCCTCTTTGCATTATATCACTCGATTTTTTTCTTCCTCATTTTCGAATTATGGGGGGGGGGGGGGGGGGGGGGGCGACCGCCCCCCTTCCCCCCCCCCCCCTGGATCGACACCCCTGACTGAAGCTTATCCTGATGATACATGTACCTGTTTTGCCCGCACCACCACTGATATGTTAAACTTTTCCTTTTCTCCGTCATGGGAAAAGCCCCTGTGCACCAACAGTCCAGCCCCCCTGTCTGCCCTTCACTAAAAAATAATTTATGTTTAGGCCAGTGTTACTTGGGAGCTGTAACGTTGATAGTCATTCTTTAGGATCAGTTTTGAACTCGGCAACTGAAACAATTATTAAAATGTCCAACCTTTTCTCGTTCATTTCTCATTTCCAAAATATGGAATGTTCAGCATTTATCCGTTATATTGATAACACGAATATATATTTTGGGCGCAAAATTAAAAAAAAGGATGACTTTGTATGTGTCATTCTTCGTCGTGTTACCAACTTCAGTATTTATATTCGAAGAGAGATGAATGTACATTCAATTAAAAATGGACATTCCAGACAATATGTTTAAACGCTTAGTACTTTGGACCCTAAACAAGAATGCCACCTATCAATGTTAATAATAACTACAAATGGATGATATGTAACCTAATTCAAATACTGATAATCACATCTCAATAATCTTACCTATGCAAGGAAAATAGGACAGTTTTGAAGAAACTGGTTTCTGTTGTAATATAACACAGTTTAACAAAATAGTACTTAATCATACTTGAACCACGATATCTGACATGTTTGATTTAAAGGGAAAGTTCCCCAGGCTTTTGCAAGCCAAATTTCAAAGGTTGCGAGGTTATTGTCTTATACAAAAGAAAATGTAATTTAACAGCATGCCTGAACAAAATTAGGGCTTAAAAAACCTCTTATTCATAGAGTTATAGTTGGTTATAAACCTCCAAAAAATAAAACGCGAGACGCGTTTTATTGTCTCATTCATAATCCTTCGCCCGTCTGTATATTCGTTCACGTATAATCGATCTCACTCTCTGCACCGCTGATTTATACTCGGGGGCCCGTGGCCGGGGTGAGAGGTTGGGGAGTATACGCTATTAAGCTCTCCGTTACTTTGCCTAGTCAGGCTACGGGGCTATACGTAGACCGATTATCTTTATTTATTAACTGGTTAATTGTTTCTAGGGTCAGCACGCATAAATCAGAATAAATCTGTGAAGATTCCATCCTACTTAGAAATAAAGGAGTTTTTAAACCCCGTAAGTGACTCGGTGTTTTTGTATTTCACTCACGTCCGCATATTGCATGCATATCAAAACCACGCCGTCTGTATGTGAAGAAGAAATTAATAGAAAAGCAATTGGCAACAATAGTCAGATTTGACTGATTGCCACCAAACTAAACAACAACAACAACAACAACAACGGTAATTTCATTCCAAAGACTTCCACTGGTAATACTGCATGACAGTTTAGTGTTCCACAGACTTTGAGTGCACGCTAAACTGCCTGCGTTTGCCGTGTGTAACTGAATGACCGAAAAATCAATCATGTACTGACATATTCTTCAAACTTCATATCTTTTCCTTCTTTCTTTCATTTCAGATTGTTATTTTGTAGCATGCATATAAGAAATTGTATCTATACACAGGTTTCTCGTAAATAAGTTCATGCTAGTTGTATTCTGACAATGAATCAGCTTAACATAGCAAGTGGCCGAAATGTAGGACATTGAGGAGACGCGATCCTTGCTATTTTTGTCTTGGTAGTTTTTCATTCATAGAATGTAAATTATAGCTTTCTTCAATTTAAAATTTCACATGGGTGTCATATTTATCCCCATCTAGGTATTGGATACTTTTAAGATGATTTGTAAAAGGCGGAGAGTCCCTATAAGGGCTGCAGAACCCAAGCCCGCCCTACCCCCTCCCACGCTTGGCCTAATTTTAACATTTATCATGTTTATATTTAAGGGTATTTATGATTATATCCGAATTGAAGAAGCAAGAAACAGGCGATGATGATCACGTAGCCTATTATTCATTGCGATCTGAAAAGGCGTGTTCTCGGAACTCAAATTCGACTTCTTCTTTATTTATAATTACATTATATTTATGGACTTTTGACATTGTGCCATGAAATATTATTCATAACTTAACATAGATAAGGGTTCCCATATATTTGTTTTCCCTCGATAAGTATTGTTGATTGTACTGTATTAGATTGTGCAAACACTATTACAATTATCTTTCGTCCATCCTAAGGAAAATACAAACACCACCCAATTCCGAAATGACAATAACCTATTTTCTCGAACATCTGACAAATATTGATGGATGCTTTGAGAGGCATAATCTTGGAATTTTGATAAGTATTCATATGTATTGAATAATATAGGTTGTCCAGCTCGATTTCGCGATTGTTTCATGCAAACTGATCATTATATAAACATGTGTACCACGATGCATGGGCTGATTGTCTTGTGGGAGTATGATGGGTGTGTGGTGGGTGTGTCAGGAGGTGTTGATTGTGTGGTGATAGAATGCATTGATGTGAACGATTGTATTGTGTCCCTGTGTGTACGTGTATAGTGTCTGTTTTAGTGAGTGCACTATGGTCTGGTGTGCTTTGGATGACGTGCTTTGTGGAACATTTGTATGTATATGGGTATATTCGTTGGAACGCGTTTGTGGCCATTTTTTGATAGTTTGAAATAAATGTATTTTTATTTTTGTAATTAAATATATGTCATACCCTAGCACCTCCCTAATATGGCAAAAGGGTGTATCTCGAATATCACCGGCGTACATAAAGCCGAGAAAAATGACTTTGAAGTTTGATCATTTTGTTTTGCTATAGAAGCCTTAGGAATGGTTGTATGCTGTTGGAGTTTGTTTTAAAATGTAATGTATCGTTCAAATATTATTTTAATATAGTTTTCATTTTTGTAAACTTCTTATATTTAGAGTAAGGTTCATTTTTATCCAGATACACCCTTCTGCCATAAAAATTGACACACGCCGTAATACGTCTCTTTTTGGTAAAAGGTATGTATATGCAGATACACCATGATTATTCCTTCACTTTTTTGGGTAAAAGGATGTATCTTCAGATACACCCTTTTACCAAAATAAATGAGTGAATTATTCCGTCACTTTTTGTTGGTAGAAGGGTGTATCGATGAGATACACCCTGTTACCAAAATAAATGAGTGAATTAATTTGTTGATTTATTTGGCAAAAATGTTTATGACTGCGCGCGCTGCATGCATAATAATATGTGCAGTAATTGTTGCGATCGCAAAGAAAGCTAAAAGAATCACTGACAACATTTAACAATTTAACAACGTTAATAAACGGTTAACGTACGGGATTCTGTTCTTCGAATCAACATCTTGCACAGGATCCGATATTTGGCAGAGATTCTCTTGTATTCAAGTATTATTTGTAAGGTAAGAAACCAAAGTTTATGATAATTTATTTTTATGACGATCCTTAAACAAATAAACCTGATAATACGACGTTAAGTCGGCTAATAAGAGTGGGATCTCGACTGCCGTGCCCAGTCCCATCTGTGCAAATGTGTGTGTGCCCGTATTTTGCGTCGGTGACTCAACTTTGTTCACCTGCTAAACAGTAAACACTCTTGTTTTAGGTCGAAATTAACCAAATAAATGTCTCAGGTGTATGAATATAAACATAATTGACAATGGAATACTGTAATGACCGACAGTTATTGATTCTAATCAAATATAAAACTAAAACTTTAAAAGAGGCCATGAATGATGAAGACGTTGATAATTAATATTATTTAATTCAAACATATAATTAAACTGACCAGAAATATATTGTGATTAAAAATGAGCAAAGAAAATGGGATTCCAACGGGATTCGAACCCGAGACCTCCGGATTGCTAGACCGGTGCTCTTAGACTTACTGACTGAGCTATAGAAAACCGTCCCTATGACGGCATTCGTCCCATAGAAACCCCTTAATTTTCATTGCTTGTGAGGTCAGAAGCTATTATAAACCTGACATAAACCCGAAGGATAGAAATCAACTTGGGGATATCTGCGAGGGATCACCGAACTGATGAATGCCGTCATAGGGTTTTCTATAGCTCAGTCGGTAAGAGCACCGGTCTAGCAATCCGGAGGTCTCGGGTTCGAATCCCGTTGGAATCCCATTTTCTTTGCTCATTTTTAATAATATTATTCGTACATATCTCTAAGAAAGAGTAGTTACACATGGTCCAATTAGCTGGATAATAACAACAAAAATTATAGATTTGTCATTCTGGATCTTGATATAATACTCTGATAAGCTAAACTTGAGCATCTATAATCTACATGGTCTGAAGAAGTAACAAGGCCCTCTAGTCTTAGTCTTAGACTTTGTCATGTGGTCACAAACTTAAATTTGATTGTCTTTCTTCCTTTTATTTTTAAACATTTATTTAACAGTTGCAGCATCATCGAACACTATGGCCGATGAATCAGAAGATGATGCAGAATTTACGAGAGAGCTCATTTCACAATGGACAACAGAAGCAGCAAGTGCGCAGGCACCATCAACATCCGCTGATCTTCAGACATCAACAGAACAGACAATTGACTCTTCTCAAGTCATCTCATCAAAGCATTCAGGAAGGTCAACCAAGCCATCACTTCTATAGTGACTCACTTCACTCTACATTTATAGCCTGAACAACAGACTAACTACGATCAAGGCTCAAAAACAATTTCTGCAGCCGACATCTCATGGATAACATTCTATTTTATTATGGCTCGCTTATAGCCTGGCCAGACTAATGTTAATCCAGCTCGACTCCAGTGGCTGACCTGTCTGATCCATGTCAATTTATCTTCGGTCAGATAATCACCTCTTTGTTTCTCCTCTGCCACGTGGTATTTTAGCTAGATCTTCACTCTTCCACCAACTTCCATCGGAGTAACATCTCCTCATCATCGCCATGTTAGTTACCATTCAACTAACATGGTTGTCAACCACTCCTTGATTTCACCAACTTCAAGGGAGAGTCCGCATACTGACATCATGGGGCGTTAAACTTCAGCCATTCAACTTCATCTTCATCCACCGAGCCATTCGGTCTTCCATCCATCTTTTCTTTGATGTTCATCATTTTGTCTTCATCTTTACGGACATGTTTTATTATGCGCGCTAGTCCATCGATCGAACAGGATTCAACATCGTCATCTCTTCACGCACGCTCGCGTTCTACTTCTTCATCATCTCTCCGAACTCTCGCTATTCTCGCTATACATTTCATCCGCGGACTGTCACTTACTTTTTCTAGGCCTATACAAATTAACTAATCGCAGTGCAATACATCCTTTTGGACATTTGTTTATCTTCTTAATAATGACGTCATTCCAATTTATATCAACTGGGTGGACATTCATTTATTCCCGTGTCAAGCTTGTACTTCTATATATTTAATTAGTAAGCTAGTATTGGGTGCTGGTGTCTGCCGTGTGTGTTTATCAATCACCGTCGTCGTCGACATCATCAACAACAACAACAACAACAACACACACGCAAGTCTGATACAATCTATCACACACCACATTAACCCGACTCTGGTTTTTACTAAACTTCCATTGTAAACTATTGATGCACAGGCAGTACCAACAAACACTGGTCCTCAGACATCAACAGAACAAACAACCAAGTCGTCTCTAGTCATCTCATCAAAACATTCATGAAGGTCAACCAAGCCATCACTTCGATCAACATCGAATCAGACACAACAAAAAGACGCCGACACTAAAAAGAGGGGGACAAATGGAAAGATGTCGGCACGTCAGAAAAGTCGATCTGTATACATGTGTAACATTTGTGACGAGTGCTTGCAACTTCCCGATGGATGTATATTTGAAGACAATTCTATTTGTTGTGATTGCTGCCACAAATGGTGTCATTTTGTATACATGTGTAAACATTCTAGATAAAGATGATGATCAGCTGATTGAAGAGAGATTGTTGCCCAAAATGCACATCATGAATTCAAAATAAAGACCATGTTAAAGCATGATATAAATAGAAAGACAATTTATTTGTTGTTTTCTAACAAATTTTCAACAGATGTCATTACAAGAAATGCTTGCCACTTTACTATCATATCTCTTAGGAACAGTATAAAACAATGACTAAAACAGTATGTTTGGTGAGAACCAGCAAACATTTTCTGATACTTCTAGGTACTGTGCAATAACAGTGCAATATAATTTATTAAAGCATTTATGAAGTGGTATAATAATATGTGAACTTCTAGGCAACTGCATGGCATTGGTTGCATTGCAATATGCTGACATGTGACATAATAAATATAATAATGATAATAACACCCTAATGCGCACGTTCCGGTCATCGGATACATACTGCACTCAATCCAGCACACAAAGTGCACATTGTCCACTCCCTGGGGAGCATATGATATATATTGTATTATTAAGTTATATCTGTAACTTTAAAACTCAGTAATCAATATGCGTTCATGCAGCAGACTTAAGATAATGCATGCATGAACTGAGTTGTATACAAAAATGTACAGTGAAACCTTGTTATAACGAGAATGTTTGGTCCATTTCATTTACCTGATAAGTGATATCAGATATTGTGTTGTATCAGGGCTTAAAAATAGAATACATGGAACCAGAACCTGTGAAATTACCTCACTATATCAAGTACCTCGTTATAAATAGGCTCCACTAGAGTAATACAAGAATAGGACAAATAAATATGTACATTCAAAGACACAATTAATTGTACAGTTGCTTCTAATAGGCCGCTTCGGTAATGTATGCAAATAATATGCGCATGACGTCAGACTCCCCGTCGTCAAGCAAAGTACTTTTGTTAAGCTTGCCGACGGGGAGTCTGACGTCATACGCATATTATTTGCATATATTACCGAAGCGGTCTATTGCAAGTCATATCATGTGACTAGATGTGCAAAATTGATCTGTTCAAATGCACATTTTCTGACTAAAAATGAATTGCCACTTTAAATTGATTGTGAATCTTTCTGCAGCAGAGACCTCTACACACAACACAATTGATTCACATAAGGCATAAGAAAGAGTTGATTACAGTATAAACATGTACAAACTTGCAAGTAAAACATGAGATGCGCTTTTGTAATACTTAATTTGTTTTTGTTTTTCAGTCACTTTGATGTGATGTAACGAGGCAATAATACAAGTAATTTACTTTTGGCACAAAACACTACGTACATTTATTTACACACTAGTAAGTTATATCTTGATGCATTTTTTTTATACTCATGTTTTTGTTTTGTTTTTATGTGTCATTGCTTTGATTTGATGGCAATTTAAGCATTATAGAGGATCTGTAAAAACATATAAAAGGTACTTGCAAATGCACTACCACGAGCAAGCTGTGTATAATTTACAAAATAAATGTAAGTTTTTTACCAAACTGGCAACTAATGATACAATACTGTTTTATGGTCATACCCTGAGAGGACCTTGTAGGTAGTGTTGTTGATTTCGGGAGTATTTACTACCCGGGACTCACGATAACATCTGCACACATTTCAACAGCAATAAAATAACAAATAATAAACTTTTAAAAGCTTTGTCTACATTCATTTACAATGTGGTTAGTGATTATCAAAACATGTTGTGCCTATGCCAAATGTACCAGTAGCAAAGTGCACATTTACTTTGCAATGTGTCAGCTGTGAAGAAAATATTGCATATAAAACCAAACCCTGGATATATAATTGTTAACAATTATAAACATACAATAGAATTATGGAAGTTAGCTAACTACATGTATGCATACATGTTTTAGAATCTGACATTCAGGATTCAATAAAGAGCTAATTATAACTAATCCATATCTACACAACATATTTAGAATAAAAGAAAGACTTGATGGTTGTATGAATGATTGTAAGAAAACTTACATGTGTGGAGTTAAGAGCAGTGAAACCTATTTATAATGAGAATGTTGGGACCATTGAATTTACCTTGTTGTATTACATGGCTTAAAAACAACAAAGTACCTATAGACCCTGGACTCGTGAAGTTACCTGACTATATCAGGTACAGGGTAGGAAATATACGGGGGCTGAGGGCGATTTTGCCCCCTAATTTTCAAAAAAGCCCCCTGAAATCTATAGGTAGCCCCTAAAATTATGTAGGGTATTATGTAAAACATTTCTGGATATCCATCAGATTGGAAAAGTAGCCCCCTAAAATAAACAAATTAATTCCTGCATTGATCAGGTACCTTGTTTTATAACAACACTTGTTATAAAGAGGTTTCACTGTACATAAATGAATGAAAGTTTATGCTACTAGTGGCATGTAATGTTTACTTGGTCACTAGTCAGCGAACACATGAAAAAGAGATTCACTGGAGGCAGTGCAGGTTTGTCTACCTGTGAATTCAGTAATTCACCCCCCACCCATCAACCTTTTGCATGTATCACAGCAACAAGTCATGTGATCGACCTTCTGTAAATGAACGCCTGCTCCAAAATCACTCACTTTTGTGTCTACAATTCCTATGCACCATTACATTATGATTATGAACTCATAGTTATAACTACACCGTGCTCGAAAGGAATACAACAATTACAAACGACTAAGTAAAAAGCCTGTTATCATTAAAGAAGAGCCGTTACAACTCAAGAGGGTGCTCTCTAAACACACTAAAATTAAATATTGTGCATGTGATGTTTTATTGAAATAGTGATTAAATAGAGAGATAATCAACAGCTATTTAAAAACCTCTTCTGTAAATTTCTGAAAAAAGGAAGCATTTAAATGAGAATTTTGATTGCTGGTTCAAAACTAATGAATAATTGTGGGGCCCAACAATTATTACAAATGGTTACGTTTATTGATATTTCAGCCATTTATGAACCTATTTTGATCAAACCAAATTTATTATCTCATTAAATTGTATGCTCTTTCGAATTTGACACTCATTTTTGTTTGTATTATCTCACAAAAGTTATTTTGTGTAGCGTCACCTTTACCAAAACAACTATCCCTTTAAGGCGTGGGACATAAGAGCAAAAAAGAGGGCTTACTCTTAAAAAAAATATTGAAACACCAATTTGTTTTACATTTTAGATTCTTTGGAGCAAATTTTATCCAATTCAACAAAATAATTTGAAATCACTCATGCATTATGATGATTTACATATTATGCAAATCTATTTGACTACTACTACTTGTTATAGACAATACTTCAATATCTAAATGATATCAAGTTTCACTTGATTGGGTCAAACAGCCTGTGATTCTACCAGGCCAAGTTCCGTTCCGGTCTGAAGACCAGATACAATTTTTATGAACCTTTCCGAATCGGTTCCCATCCAGATGTTCCTTCAAAGTCCCAGCTAGTGCTGTTGACGAGTCACGGGTACCCGGGTCCCGCCGAAAAATGTTGAGTCCCGGGCGCAAAAATCGATACTCGATATCCCGAAAAAAAAAGCAAAAGTCCCCTTTTTGAACGCCCAAGTTATCTGCCCAATCTCATTTTCTTTTCTTTCCTTTTTCCCTCTTTGAACGCCCGAGTTTGTCATAAATAGGCTGCATTTTTGTCACTTGAATGAACATGTTTTCCCAGCGGCGTGACATGCCGATAGCGAAATCAACAAATGGGTAAATTCCGGGTACCCGTGACTCGCCCGAAAAATTATCGCGAGTCCCGGGAGGGAAATACTCCCGAAATCGACACCTCTAGTCCCAGCATTAGTTTGGCAGCTCGGTAATGATGCTACTATCCCTGACTGTCAGATTTATTTTCACCATCTCAAAAGCCAAGGCAATTACTCTCTTCTCAGTAGACGCAGTTCAAGACTAACACCTGACATGGCACATTTCTGAAAGTAGGAGGGGTCAGCTAGGTAAAAGCAACAGGCTGGATGCCTGTGAAGTTCATGGTTGTGTCCAGCAAAAATTGACCCTTCCTTTCTCTTTTGAGACTGATGCCTCTTGTATTTCCTAAGCAGTATGCTAGCTCTATAGTGTTGTCGTTTGCGGGAGTATTTACTACCCGGGACTCGCTACCCATTTGTTTATAACACGATCGGCATGTCACGCCAGCTGGGAAAACATGTTCATTCAAGTGACAAACATTGAGCGCATTTATGACAATAAATCATCTTCTTGAATGAACATGAAAGCTCTGGCGTTCAATGAGGGGACTTCCCCTTTTTTGGGGAAATCGAGTATCGATTTTTGTGCCCGGGACTCGACATTTTTCGGCGGGACCCGGGTACCCTGGACTCAGCGACAACACTATAGCTCTATCACACTGTCGGGAACAAGAGGAAGTTTCATTCAGTTGATGGCTAGCTGTCCCTCTTCCATCTATGTGAATATGAGGCTTGTATGTCTGGCTCTGCAATCAAACTCCTTTAGTAGACACCTGGAAATACAGAAACAGAGGAAAAGAAAACATATGATGAGCTCTGCTTTAAAATGAAACACAGTTCAGTAAATATACTTATTACATGTACAATCATTTGTTTTACAATACTCTCTCGCTTAAATGAAATTAACATTGTAGATAATTGCAAATTTATTTTGTTTGTAAACATGATACAGTGTATTATACACATTTGAAGACATTACAATTATTTATGTTCTTTGTCGCAATACGACACGGAAAGAAGTCGAGGAGGTGCATAAATCACTCATTTTTATGCGGAATGGAGCAAAAAATCATCATTCTGATGCACCCCATAGTTGTATCACATATTTATCTGGATCGACAAATCTATCGCTTTCATGGCCTTTTTGACATTATTATTGTTATTTTCACTGTCGGCATTCTAGCGATAGACGCAACCCATACACTCTGCCTGGGGAGGCAAGAACACTGTAAGTCCGCAGTAAAAGTTACTTACGGAAAATTAGTTGACTTCGAATACAAAACGCCAACATTCTCGCACTTTGAGCGACATTTGTAGCCCTATCAATACATTTAGGGCTACTCTTTAACTCACCGATCTCGTGTGTCGCTATACATGTCATTCTATAATTATGGCGATTTGGGAGATTTTACAACGATTTTCCATCACTCTTCATCGGTCTTTCGCCGTTGAAACTGCCGTTAACGTACACATATATGCAATAATTACGTCAACGCACCTGGACCGATCCGTTCAGTACGGTATCACTAGCGTGCACACACACACAAAAAAGGCAAAATTAAAATGAGTTGTTTGACTTGACAAACTGTTACCGCTACATTTTTAGCAAATAATTGTGGGCCAGTGATTCCAATAATTATTCGGTAGCGGTAACAGTTTGTCAAGTCAAACAACTCATTTTAATTTTGCCCTTTTTTTTTTTTTTGTGTGTGCACGCTAGCGATACCGTACAGGTGCGATGACGTAATTATTGCATCTGTGTACATTAACGGCAGTTTGAACGGCGAAAAACCGATGAAGAATGATGGAAAATCGTTATAAAATCTCCCAAATCGCCGTAATTATAGAATGACATGTATACAGCGACACACGAGATCGGCGAGTTAAAGTATTATAGTAGCCCTAATGTATTGATAGGGCTACAAATGTTGCTCAAAGTGCGAGAATGTTGGTGTTTTGTATTCGAAGTCAACTGATTTTCTGTAAGTAACTTTTACTGCGGACTTACGGTGTTCTTGCCTCCCCAGGCAGAGTGTATAGGTTGCGTCTATCGCTAGAATGCCGACAGTGAAAATAACAATAATAATGTCAAAAAGGCCATGAAAGCGATAGATTTGTCGATCTAATATTTATCTGCTAATCGGTGGTAAGTACTGTATCATAGTATCATTTTAAGCACAATTATCGTGCACATAAAATGATTAATTCGGGGTCACTATTAGCCCAACCTAGAACGCGAACGCTAGCGCTCTGCGCTAGCGTTCACTAGAGTTAGGGTACGCGGGGAGATAAAATTAACAAATGAAAATAGGCGAGAAGCTTGACTGTAGGCTAGCACTTCAGACGCAAAACAATCCCCAATTTGTTACACCCTGACCATCGGCATCGTATCAGACAATGGCAATCAAAGGTCAATGCTTTTTTGGCCTCATTCACGCTTCTCAGAAGTACAGGAAATTTTGGGTATGCGCATGTCACTGTGCTACAGTACCAAGTCCAAGACTCACATAAAAATTGCCAAAGACGGTACGTAGCTTATTTACGGTTAACTCAAGTGAACGCTAGCGCGGCCGCGGAGCGCTAGCGTTCAAGGTCGGGCTGATAGTGCCCCCGAATTTATGATATAATGTGCACAATAATAAGTGTGCTTAAAATTATACATATGATACGGTACTTACCACCGATTAGATGATACATATGTGATGCAACTATGGGGTGGATCAGAATGATGATTTTTCGCTCCATTCCGCATCAAAATGAGTGATTTATGCACATCATCGACTTCTATCTGTGTTGTATCGCGACTTCTGAACGATCGATTACCGTACGACCACTAAACGCGCGAGTCAGATCTGCCGTCTATTCGGCGGGCGCGGTACTTGAATGGAGACCGTTCGCGCGATCATCGATCGTTCAGAAGTCGCGATACAACACAGATAGAAGTCGATGATGTGCATAAATCACTCATTTTGATGCGGAATGGAGCGAAAAATCATCATTCTGATCCACCCCATAGTTGCATCATATATGTATCATCTAATCGGTGGTAAGTACCGTATCATATGTATAATTTTAAGCACACTTATTGTGCACATTAGATCATAAATTCGGGGGCACTATCAGCCCGACCTTGAACGCTAGCGCTCCGCGCTAGCGTTCACTCGAGTTAATTTACGGTCACGTAAAGTGCCCACAATCACAGTGTTAAATGTGTTTATTGTACCTTTGAGTTTGGCTTCAACTTCATCATCATGATCCATGCCATGCATGGACATGGTCATGTTCGTAATATTATATTAATAATTATCACTCGGTCTCAGTCACTTTCAGACTGAGACAGAGTCAGTCAAATTCCAATGCAATGTGCAATAGTAATGCCATAGCAATGTCAAAAGACGATCAATGACACACATAGGTACATTACAGTAGCATTGTGTGGAGATCAACCTCTTCCGCCTGCTGCACTATCCAAAACATAAACAATTTTTGTCGGCCGATTTCTCCCTAAATTTACCAGCAAATGAAAAAAACTTTTGTTTATGTGATCCCTAAGTCATATACTTTGATAATAATTACCGACTTTGTTGTTTTGAAGATTGCAAAATGTAGAAAAAAAAATGATTATTTCCCGTCTGTTTTCATTACCGATGCATTCCTAATACACGACGTTCAACTGATGAACGGTACAGTGTATAAATAGGCAGTATGGTAATCTCCCGTGTATTACCATATATTGCGTTTAAATGGTCCACCTAAGTTAGCCCTGTGTCATGCTCTTGAGTCTTGTCTTGATTGATTGATCACTCGATTCGCTGCGGCTGCGAAGCATTGAGTGATTTCAAGTTCGGTGTTGGGCTGGTGTTAGCGTGGTGTTACGCCAAGAGCTGCTTAAATCGAGCTAAAAATTGGCTGTTCGGTTTGGGAGAACCGATACCGATAGTGCTATCGATATCTAAACACCGCCCTAACACCAGCGAAAAATAACAAAAAGGGTTAATAATGCCGACGAAAAAGCCGAAACCCTTTTTCAAATCATTTCAATCATTATGTTTATGATACTACTGTTCCTAATTCAGGGTAATCTGAGACGATAATATGCAGTTCTGTCATTAAGTAAATGTAAAATCATGCCATTTGCATTATTTTTCTTGTTATTAGAATAATTCTAAAGACGAGTCACGAGTGTCATGCGCGAATTTTGACAAATATTGATTTGCAGCTGAACAGTGCTATTCGCAGCGGAACTTTCACTACGCATTACGCCAGAAGTTGCGGCGTTCTTAGTCTGCGCGTGGCCGTTAACGGCGCATGTGAAAGTGAGTGAGTGAGTGAGTGATCAGTGGGTTAATAAAACAATGATTAAATTAAATAATTTATAATTATGGTGAATAAATTGGGTCAATATATCGATCAATCATTTAATATAACAATCAATCAACAAATCCATGAGAGCGGATAATTGATATTTTTATAAAGTGAGTTAATAAAACAATGATTTAATTAAATAATTTATCAATTATACTTTATATAAATGAATCGGGTCAATCTATCAATCAATCATTTAATCTAACAATCAATCAACCAATCAATGAGTGATCAGTAATATAATATAGTGAGTTAATAAAACAATGATTGAATTAAATAATATATAATTATAGTGAATAAATCGGGTCAATCTACCAATCAATCTTTCAATCTAACAATCAATCAACCAATCCATTATTTAATTCAATTTAATTATTTGACACTCACGGAGCTAGCTACTTGACTTGTACTACCGAAATAGTTGGTACGGTAAGACTTGTTCTCGGTCGATTACCCTCCGAAACATTTTTTGACGAGGTTGCAAAAAAGGCCTTGTCTATATCTATATTAATGTACTAGACCAATTTATTTCTGACTAGGTCTAAGTAATAGGCCTACTGCCGACTGGGCCTAAGGCGCTATGGCCCAGGCGAAGACAGGCAAGCACGGTCGAACTAAAATATAAATAATTACATGAACAATTAAGCAATATATTCCATGCAGCGTGCATGATAATTGATATCACCATTATTCGCTATCATCAGTGCCAATATAGACCTATTAGAAGTAGACAGTAGTCTAGACCGTAATTATATGTTAGCGTCATTCAGTGCAACTTACAAGAGGAATAAACTGATGTTTGCTTTATTAGTTTACGGGCTAGCCTATGGGAGTATGGCTGCCTAGTCTTTGATTGTCAATAGTGCCTAAAGTTTAAACACTAAGTGAGGCTTAGCCTCAATTAATATGATTAAGATATATTCTGGGCTAAGACCGGCCTGTCTTGAGTCCTTGACTAAACTAGTTTACCTAGCTAGTATAGAACTTAGTACTCTGGCTATAGGCTACTTTAAAGTACGATCTACGCATCGATATATCTACTAGATAGTACTTTTACAAAATAAATAAGTACAACATATTTGTAGTATTAACTTTTTGCTAGCTCTGGTCAATTAACGAGTCGAGTTAACAGCTTGAGTTTGACATATTAATTATTATGACTTAAAGTTACACTTCCAGTTACAGTTACACTAGTTACAGACACAGTAATACTTACACAGAAAAGGATGGACACAGCACAGGACATGACTCTACTCTCTAGCCCTACACTCAGATCTGTTTTCAGCAAGCTGGTGATGGCATTAACTATGACTGTGTAAACTATAAAAATCCACAATTGGTCTTGGAAAAGTAGTTGTAAATAATGAAGACGAAGGCCGACTAAGCGAAGCACTGTCCGATCTCAAGCATGCACAGCTCAGAGCTAGTAAAGTATAGCTAGCTAGCTGATTTTGAACCCTTGTGCAATTAAAACGTTGTTTGTTTACGTTATTTTTGCGTACGTAAAGTAATTACCATATGACCTAATTAATTACCATAAATTTGACTCAAGATCAGACTCGTATGGGTTGTTTAGCGTTCTTAATAATATATCCCCAAAATATATCACTAATTAGGGGTTATAAAAATGATAACCCTCAATTATGTTTGATTTTGTTTTACTAAATGTTCAGGAAGAGCTGGTATTAAATTAAGGTAGACCATGTGTATGTTATCGATAATTTTTTTGCAAACACAAGTATTCCAGTCATGTTCTAAATTAAGATCGACCTACAGTATAGCCTACGTTATGATTAATTCATTGATTTGACGTTCACACTAAATCATTGGGGAAGTCGAAGTCGGGGGAAGAGGGGGGGGGGGGGGGGGGGGGGCGGGGGCTGGGTGGCGGTAACTTGACAAATGAACAGGGTCAATTTGTAACATTATAATGATACATTTTTTAAATATACAACAGTTCCTTCTGTATACCCTATGTATACTTCTACTTTATAACTATACTACTTCTTCTTCTGCTACTAGTAGGCCTACTCTATTATAGTAGGCCTACTAATGGAAAGAAGAAACAAAAAAACATTCCAACTTTTAAGTGATTTTTTTGTATAGCATCACTTTTTTAATTGCCGAATGTTTTTTATTTATCTTTTACATTGGTTTATTTTCAGTTGGATCGTCAACCCAAGCTGACTAGACTTAAAACCGTCTCCGAATTAATTGGTTCATTTATACTCGTTTCCATTTCTAATCAATTATGAATTCATCGTATCTGCTCTAACACTGCACTAACACCGAACTTGAAATCACCATTTCTTAAATCCCTAGGGGCTGGTGTTAGTGAATGGGAAATTTGTACGCAAATCCTTAACACCAGCCATAAAGCTCAGTTCAAGCAGACGATATTTCGATAAAATGACAACACCAGCCACCGGAAGTTGTAAAATTCCAGAGGTCAAATCCTAACACTGCAAGAGGTTCAAGTTCGGTGTTTATGCCGGTGTTAGTGTTTATTAAACACTAACACCAGCGTTAAACACCGAACTTGAAATCACTCATTTAGGCGCTCGATGGTCGGGGAGCCACGCCGCTCGTGGGGGCGTGCAGTCGTTCAGACCACCGCTCAAAGCATTGGCACACAATCCTTCGCGAATGTTGACTTGCCCGTCCAAATCCGTCCATTTCTGGAAAACTTTAATAGCGATTCCTGTCAGGTCATTCTGTGGTGCCCATTCTGTTTAACCGCGATATCTTGGTCTTCCAAAAAAAAAAAGTTTTGGGCGGAAATATGCACGTAAAAACATATATTTTCACTCGCATAATTAATGGTACTCGCATGTACAGGCCATAGCATGCAGTGCACTAGCATTAGTACTGTGCAACTTGCACATGTACATGTCGTGGGGTACCCTGGGGGCAGGGGCACGATTACGGACCAGCGACTAGCGCACCATTGGCTCTAACTCATCGATGTCAATATGCTAGAATAACATACAAATTAACAGAACGTAGACGACCATACAAATCGCCCTTACTCATTAAGCCGTAAATGATTACACAAGCACTGATCGAGAGATCAGCAGTGAAACTAGGTATGGTCCTGGGTCATGATCGTGCTCGCGGCCACAGCTACCGATATTTTGCAAAATTGACAGACCTTGTAAATCGTATACAATAATACACGTCCACACAGATACAACTTTTTGCCAAAAATAAATCTAATGGTAAGTGTGATGGTTGTGATGGTGTGATCAGGACTTTGTTGGCAAAGGGATGTATCTATAGATACACCATTTTGCCAAAATAACTATCAGACTTACCCAGTATTCAAAGGGTGTAACTATAGATACATCCTTTTACCAAAACAATTAGTGAAAAAGGGGTAAAATTACTCCAGATACCTCCTTTTATCTCGAAAACTAAAGCTCAATCACTTCTGAAACTTTGCTAAATGAAACTTTTTACCTCAAAAACCCCCCAAATGGAAAAACCTGAAAAAGTCATATTTTCTCAGATACACCCTTTTACCATATTGCAGCTGTGGTTTTTGTGATTTTAAATTGATGATTGATACTGTTTATTTTTATGTCAAAATGTATATGCATGTATTTTTATACACAGGACCATGTTTTAAAACAGTGTATAAATATGTTCAATCAAATGAGCAAACGAATTCGCGCGCTTTGTGATCGCCGTAACAAAGCAGCATTCGAATTCGTGCAAAATCAGGTCCGGAGCAAGTGAATTTGCACGATTGTCATTCGATTTGACACAAAGAGCATACCTTTTCATCGATGGTCGTTCAAATTGAGAGTAGTTTACGCTGACGCCTATTCGGTCATTCGAAGTCGTGAACGGGCACGCAATGTTTGAATTACTGCTTTTAATTTAACAGAAGTTAAAGGTATATCAGCAATATATCGGCTAAAAGCAGTGGCGTATCGTATTGGGGCAAACCCAAGTCATATCCGGGCAAATTAGGCATGATATGTTTAGAAAACATCAAGACAAAGTCACAAAAGGTATATTTTGGGGCGGTTTTTGCTTGTCAGGTGAGAATAAGATAGATGGAATTCGGAAAAAAGACCCGTGCCTCCAAAATAATGGTTTGTTTACATGCAGAGCGCCACTACGACAAGATATTGAAAGGGCGGCCGGGCCGCGAGGGCCGAGACCGCCACTGTAAACGCACCAAAATTGGGGGGCCGAGTACCGCAATTTAAGCAGGGCCGAGACGCGTCTCGGCCTGGGGCCTTTTTTTTCACTGTAAACGCTCAAAAGGCAAATGCGGGGCCAAAAGTGGCCGCGCATTTGGCCCCGCTCTGGAGGTAGTCTCGGCCGCGGCCGAGACGCGTCTCGGGGCCGCTTTTTCTCACTGTAAACGCACGCAGGGCCAAATGCGGTACCAAATTGGGAAAACAATTCATTGCAAATAACGCGCCTTTGTTCTGTGACCCTGGCGTGCCTCCAAAATAATGGTTTGTTTACATGCAGAGCGCCACTACGACAAGATATTGAAAGGGCGGCCGGGCCGCGAGGGCCGAGACCGCCACTGTAAACGCACCAAAATTGGGGGGCCGAGTACCGCAATTTAAGCGGCCCTGCACTGTAAACGGGGTCTAGGTCAGCAGTAGGTAGTCCATTTCGCCTGAGGCAGCATAATTATGATGTAAAGTCTGCGAGAAGCACGCGATATCATGAGCTTGACTTGCGAGTCCCACTTGAGGTTAGACTGTAGAGTTACCCAAAGAAGGCGAAGGGATGAGACCACCTCGAGCAGGGTATCACTGATGGGTACAATGGGAGGTGGAGGGTCGAGGCGTAGAAAGCTGCTGATCTGCATCACTTTACATTTCTGGGGCTTAGGCACTAGTCGGAGAGCGAGAGTATACAACTAACGAATGGGCTTCTTGTGATAGTCAAATCTATTACCGAGGTGGGCTCAAAATGATTATTACCCGAAGCGTAGCTGAGGGTAATAGTCATTTTGAGCCCACCGAGGTAATAGATTGCCTATCACAATCAAGCACATTCGTTAGTTGTTTTATATCACTCATCAATATCAGTGATTGTGTTCAGCTTATAGCAAAATAAGTGAAAATCTCTTGAATATTTCATAAAATCGCTTGTAAATTTTGATATAAAAATCAATCGACATTAATGAAGCCAGATGAGCCTCCAGAACCTGGGCGCATCTAATACGCTTAAAGTCATTGTTATTTTGCGCATACAATCACAAAGACGCAAAACCGAGTGCGCACCAACGCGCTGGCAGTTGCGCACATACGCAATGAATGCGTGCTAACGCTCCCACGGATGTGCTTATTGGCTGTCTTGGCGTTCTTCTTCCTAGGGTGTTAGTTTTTACCAGCAATGGCAATCACGTGACTAGAACGTGTGCGCCATAGAGTACTGCACAAATTTGATCGCGTGTGCATTTTGCTTAAACACATGATCTATGGGACGAACGCGTAACGAACTTTTAGTGTTAATTTTTTGCTAACAGCCCGGTCAAGTGATTGCGCGGGGATTGCGCGTGTTGTCCAAAACTATCATTTGTCAAATACAATGGTAAAACGATCTTATGAGGGATATAATTATGCCTAATCCTAACCCGAATATTCATGCTGCCTTCACTTCCTTTACTCAAAGTTAAGACTCCAGAAAACAACACCTTTCATTGTATCGCTTCCTCTAAAAGCTTCCGGGGGCTCCGCCCCCTGGACCCCCATTATTGTCCCCAAATGTGGGTGCCCCCCAAACTCAGGTCTTCGAGCCATCAAGACACTTTCAATGAGCGCATAATAAAACTTCCGGGCATGCCAATGTGGGGCTTTTAGCTCTCTCAGTGGTCACTCTGGACAATTTTTCAAATTTCACCCCCCCAATCTCAAAAACGGATCGACACCCCTGACCTAGATACTAGCCGAGCTGCAGAGTTTTGTATCTTTTGAAGGTGGTTCAACTGAGTATCGGGTAAATCATAGAAAAGACTATTACAATAATCAAGATAACATGAAATAAAAGCATGTACAAGTTTAACAGTCATATTTTCATTTAAGTTTTGTCTAATTTCACCAATTCTATACAATGATAATGAGGCACATTGACAGACTTTATTAATATGATTAGCCATTAAAGTGTATATTCATTGAACACCGACAGTAGTTGAGTTATACCTAAGATGGAGCTGAATGTGAATATATTACTTTTCAAGCACTCTCTCATCAGAGAAAAGAAAAAGACCGGCAATATATTGAACCCCGTTTCAACATCCCTATCCAATGAACGTAATCGTTTTGTTACTTTATTTAGGGAAATGCCCCGTTAACTTTTTTTTTTGGGGGGGGGGGGGGGGGGGGGGGGGGGGGGGGGGGGGGGCTCGACGCACGGTTTCACTGGGGACCATAGCCTATTATATGTCGTGTATCAACATGTATATTGGCGATTTGTCAAATAAATCAATGCTATATCCTGCACAAATTTACGGCCACTCGGCGGTGGCCGTAAACATGTCTTTCTGGTGACGTATGCGCAGGGATATTGAGCGGAAACTGCTGTATTTTAGTGCGTGTTATATACCGCAAGTTTCTTTATTTATACAAATGTTTTCTGAGCAATTTTGATGCTTTGAACTCATTGGATCAATACAACACTTATAATCGTTTTGTATGTTATTCTTGTTGTTGCTGTTTGATTGATGCCAATCAATCACTAAGTCTGACGAAGGATAGTCGTGATTCCCCGGTCTGTATGCCAATTATGCCCATTGGTAGCTACCCGTGAATGCTCCGCCAGCTATACAGGGTGGCCCCCAAAAAACGGAACGGGGCACTTCCCAAAATATAGTACAAAATATAGTAACAATATTATTATGTCCATCGGATAGAGTGTCTTTTCCAATGAAAAACGATACCACGAACAGTCATTTTGGTCTTGTAGTTTTTGTTTTAGGGCGCTGTGAGTGACACCATTTTTGCCATTTTTTTGCCAAGACAGTGCCAGTTAAATCGCACTTCCTGACCGTTATTCCTTCGACCAACCATGCCTATTCTCTCGGCACACGGCTAAGTGCACACTAACAATTGCGCGCGGATTGCTCGCGTGTTCAACGGTATGACGGGCAGTAGGTACGTGTGATTTATCAGGCACTGACTTGGTAAAAATTGGCCAAAAATGGGAACCTGACATGGTCTCACTCAAAGGGCCCTAAAACAAAAACTACACGTCCAAAAGTACTGTTCTTGGTATAGTTATCCAATGAACGTAATCATTTTGTTACTTTATTTAGGGAAATGCCCAGTTTACTTTTTTTTTTTGGGGGGGGGGGGGGGGGGGGGCTCGACGCACGGTTTCACTGGGGACCATAGCCTATTATGTGTCGTGTATCAACATGTATATTGGCGATTTGTCAAATAAATCCATGCTATATCCTGCACAAATTAAACATAGCAAACTGCACTAAACCTTTTTCGTCTTCCCTTATTTCCTGATTTTCATTTATAGTATACATTTCCAGTAATTTTCCTGATTTTGAAATGATCTTTATTAGTTCCCGGGCGGCGAATTTTTTTTCCCCAAATAGGTTTGCAATGGCACTAGTTAACGCATAAGATATGGCCGTTTAATTGGAATCGGGCGACTTGAATGGAGGCCAAAGCGCGCGTATTCAATTCGAGTTATAAATAGACAAAATCTGACCTATAGCCACTAAATCTGACATATAGCCACTAAATCTGACCTATAATCACTAAATCTGACCTATAGCCAATAATTCTGACCTATATAGCCACTAACATTAGGATTAGGGTAAGGGTTAATGTTAGGGAATACCCATAAAACCAATACCAAACAAACGAACTTGAGATAGCTCAGTCGGTAGAGAGCTACATTGATATGCTGGAGATCCCTGGTTCGAATCCTACCTTGGTTCAATGTTTTCTGTATTTGCTATATGTATGGCACTCACTATATATATATTTTGGGCGCAAAATAAAAAAAAAGGATGACTTTGTATGTGTCAATCACTGGTCAGCTACCATGAGATTAACAAAAGATGAAAGTACAAAAAGAACATCCACACAAAAGCATGCCCTGCATACCTCCATGTAATAGCTTAGACAGTGCTTTTCTGCTGACATAGCAACAGCTATTGTAATTGAAGTTGTGTGAGTTGGTATTCTATTCAACCGTGTGATGCTATTGTGATTAGCCTAATCACAAGCTGACCAGTGATTGACAAATGATGTCACTGCAGGTCAACAATAGAATTTGCTCTGGACGGTTTTTTAGGAGGTGGGGCTTAGCAACATGAAGACAAATAAATGATAAAATGTTTAAAAATATACAAAACATATTTGGGTCAAACCGTTTACAAATATTGAATGTGTACACTAATACAGATGAACAGAGGTCAACATGCATTTGGGTTGCAGGGCCCCTTTAATGTTCGATTTTATACAAGTCTGAAATTTCGGGTATGCGTGGTCTCAGACCAAGTCGATAATTTACAAGGATTCGCAAACCTGTTTGGGGAAAAAAATTCGCTCATGGGCGCCCGATCGACTACCATTTTTACTACATGTAACCGCCGGCCTATATGATTTGCGAGTGATACGGTGCGTCGCATTGAGTGCTAGTCATAGAGATAGTGAATTGCAGTGCAATGCCGTGCCGGGGAGCGATTCTTTTTTTTCCCAAACAGGTTTACAAATTCCTTGTGAATTAGCGACTTGGTCAGAGACCACGCATACCCGAAATTTCAGACTTGTATAATATCGAACATTGAGTACGAGCAAGTACGAGTTTACGCAAAAGAAGCGGCAAAGCCAGGTTCCGAACCCAGCGCCTTTAGATTATCAGACTAGCACGCTACTGATTGCGCCATAGTGACTCGGTTGATTTGCAGTGGGACATAAGGTCTTTTGTCTTAGTTTCGGGGGATATAACCCTAACCTAAACCATAACCCTAACCTAAACCGTAACCGTAACCCTAATTTGGTGGCTATAGGTCAGATTTAGTGGCTATAAGTCTATTTATAACTCGAATTGAATATGCTCGCTTTAGTCTCCATTCAAGACGCCCGATTCCAATTAAACGGGCATATCTTATGCGTTAGTGCCATAGTAAACCTGTTTGGGAAAAAAAAAATCGCTGCCGGGGAAGCTACTAGCGTACAGCTATATATACAGGCCGAGGAATCATGACTTTCTTTCGTCAGACTAGGTGATTGATTATTGATTTACCAATTTTTAACAAATGAAACACAAAAAAGAAAAAAAGAATAACTAAACAACGAATATGAGTAATTGAACTATTGGTACAATTAAGTTTCAAGGCACCAAAATGCTCAGAAAATAGTTTTAAAGGGAAAGTTGAGTTCTGGTAAAGAGAGTACAGTTTTGGTGAAACTGAATTTTAGTCAGCAAAGCCTGCACCATTAAATTACAAACTAATAGTAATACTCCACCATGCTCGATCAGAAGGAATACAACATTACAAATAACTAAGTAAAAAGCCTGTTATCATTAAAAAAAAGCCGTTAAAACTCAAAAAGGCGCTCTCTAAACACTCATCAATGTTCAACCATTCTAAATAAACTGAAAATAGCTGCACTCACGGAGTGCATACCTCCGCCGCCCTGCGCGAATGAACTGAGACAGGCGAAAAGAAAGTGATTAAAAAATCACATTTTGGGGAAACAAATAGACACCAAAGCGTCATATTTCCGTAAAAAATAGCCCAAGCTTACCTTGTATATGTGTGGTTTCATTTAAAAGGGTGGTACAGTTTTGGTAAGGCGGAACTTTAGTAACCAAACCTGGACAGTAACATTATAAACTAATAGTTATAACTCTACCATGCTCGAAAGGTACACAAACTTACAAACGACTAAGTAAAAAGCCTGTTATCATTAAAAAAAGTCATTAAAACACAAGAGGGCGCTTTCTAAAAAGGCATTGGTTTCAACCATTTTCATGCAAAATTATGCATGTGATGTTTTATTGAAATGATTATTAAATAGAGAGATCATCAACAACTATTTAAAAAAACGCTTTTGAATTTTTTTGAAAAAGTGCAAGCATTTTTTTAATTTTTTGAAAAAAATCATCTAATTATTTTGGCCCCAAATAATTATAAGATCAGATATATTTATTGATATTCCAGCCGTTTATGGGTCGATTTTGACTAAATAAAGTTTATTCTGCCATTAAAATTGCATGTTCTCTCAAATTCGAAACTCAGTTTTTCATCACCTCACAACAAAATTATGATGTGCAGCGCCCTCTTTACCAAAACTAAACTACCCCTTTAATACTGTCTTTTTATGACATTTTTCACGGCGATTCTGAACATTTTTGGCAAATTAAATCCACGAAACAAGCCTCCTGCTGTCAATTACTATGCCAGAGTTCTGGAGGACGAAGGGGCTTGCTGACTGCTGTGGTGTGCATTCCTGCCGGGCCGGATTGAATACCTTGCGCAATCAAATGAAGCAATGAATGAACGAAAACAATACAATCGTCTATTTACATTACTTACATGTTTGCATGGCTACGAGAACAAAATAATACCTGCAAAACCAGCAAACAAATGCGCTGAAAATCTCGGTAACTGCACAGACCGGGCACAGACCACAGTCACATAAATGGAACTGCATGCATATCGCATGGTGATTGATACAGTACACATGTACAGGGCATAAACCAGGCCACTATAGTTGGCGCATGCGCATAACAGGCGAACAGACGAGAGGACGAGAGGACGAGAGGACGAACGGACAAAGGGAAACAAGGGAGACCGAAAACACAACCTCCTGCCAACTCCGTTGGCGGAGGTAAATATTGTGCATGTGATGTATTGTTAAAGTAGTGATTAGATAGAGAGATAATCAACAACTATTTAAACACCTGTTTTGTACATTTGTGAAAAGAGGAATCATTTAAAAAAGAATTTAACGGCTGGTTCAAAATTGTCAAATAAATGTGGGGCCCCACATTTATTACAAATGGTTATGTTTATGGTTATTTCAGCCATTTCTTAACCGATTTTGATCAAATAAAGATTATTCTGTCATTAAAATTGTGTGCTCTTTCGAATTTGACAATCAGTATTTCATTATCTCGCAACAAAATATGTTGTGTAGCGCCCTCTATACCAAAACTATCCCTTAAATAACGAAGCTTGCGGTATAACACGCACTGAAATATAACAGTTTCCCTGTGCATACGTCACCAAAAAGACATCTTTACCATGTTTACGGCCACCGCCGAGTCGCTTGATTCGGTAGTTGAGACGGGGTTCAATATATCGCTCATTTGTAATTTCTCTGACGAGTGAGTGCTTGGAAAGTAATATATTCACATTGAAAAAATTCACCACCCTCATCATTATCTATACTTGGGAGGACCACAGACGCCTTTGCAGTACACATCGTATTCATAATTTGAAACCATTGCTTGGTATCAACAGATGACTAAAGCCAGGGGTGTCGATCCGTTTTTGAGATTGGGGGGGGGGGGGGGGGGAGGGGGGCGAAATTTGAAATTGTTTCCAGAGTGACCACTGAGAGAGCTAAAAGCCCCACATTGGCATGCCCGGAAGTTTTATTATGCGCTCATTTAAAGTGTCTTGATGGCTCGAAGACCTGACTTTGGGGGGCACCCACATTTGTGGACAATAATGAGGGTCCAGGGGCCGGAGTCCCCGGAAGCTTTTAGATTTCAGACATTTGCTCCTAGCATGGGTGTTAAAATTGTATAAAATAGTGAACCTACTCATAACGTATTTTTATTTTTATAGCGAGGAAAAGACTGAGCCTTGCATGAGATGGATCCACGTGATCATGTATACTATAGAGCCATCGCTGTAGTCTAGGGCATTGGGCTCCCATGAAACTAAGCAAGGGCGTCAACAATTTCTCAAAAGTGTAGGGGAGACATTGCGAGGAAGCGAAGCGACCGAGCGGGGGAGGGTGTGTCCCCCTCCCAAAGTAGGGAGCTTTTGTATTTTTGGGCGTGAAATTGTGCGATATAGGTATATAAGTATATAGGTATGGAACCAAACATACATAATGACAAAGGGAGGGGGACAATCTGCTCCTTTTTCAAATGTGGGGGGACATGATATTCCAATTTGATTTGCGTTCAGCGCAAATGTACCGATATTATTTTATTTTCTGTGACGGTGTGCTATCTATATATGAGGGTTTAATGAACTTCGTTTGAGGGTGTGCGTTTGAGAAATTACGCTGCCCAACACATTTCAAAAGGTGAGTTCCCGCAACCCAAATAAAACTTGCAATATGAGAAACTGTATGCGCGCGAAGCGCGCGGAAAAAAAAAAGATTTACAGTCCTTTTCAAACTAAAAATCGGCTATTTTGAAGATTAATTATTGATAAATGTGTCTTTCCCCTCTTTGGCATTATATCACTCGATTTTTTTCTTCCTCATTTTCGGAATTATTGGGGGGGGGGGGGGGGGGGCGACCGCCCCCCCTCCCCCCCCCCCCCCCCCCTGGATCGACACCCCTGACTGAAGCTTATCCTGATGATACATGTACCTGTTTGCCCGCACCACCACTGATATGTTAAACTTTTCCTTTTCTCCGTCATGGAAAAGCCCCCGTGCACCAACAGTCCAGCCCCCCTGTCTGCCCTTCACTAAAAAATAATTTATGTTTAGGCCAGTGTTACTTGGGAGCTGTAACGTTGATAGTCATTCTTTAGGATCAGTTTTGAACTCGGCAACTGAAACAATTATTAAAATGTCCAACCTTTTCTCGTTCATTTCTCATTTCCAAAATATGGCATGTTCAGCATTTATCCGTTATATTGATAACACGAATATATATTTTGGGCGCAAAATTAAAAAAAAGGATGACTTTGTATGTGTCATTCTTCGTCGTGTTACCAACTTCAGTATTTATATTCGAAGAGAGATGAATGTACATTCAATTAAAAATGGACATTCCAGACAATATGTTTAAACGCTTAGTACTTTGGACCCTAAACAAGAATGCCACCTATCAATGTTAATAATAACTACAAATGGATGATATGTAACCTAATTCAAATACTGATAATCACATCTCAATAATCTTACCTATGCAAGGAAAATAGGACAGTTTTGAAAAAACTGGTTTCTGTTGTAATATAACACAGTTTAACAAAATAGTACTTAATCATACTTGAACCACGATATCTGACATGTTTGATTTAAAGGGAAAGTCCCCCAGGCTTTTGCAAGCCAAATTTCAAAGGTTGCGAGGTTATTGTCTTATACAAAAGAAAATGTAATTTAACAGCATGCCTGAACAAAATTAGGGCTTAAAAAACCTCTTATTCATAGAGTTATAGTTGGTTATAAACCTCCAAAAAATAAAACGCGAGACGCGTTTTATTGTCTCATTCATAATCCTTCGCCCGTCTGTAAATTCGTTCACGTATAATCGATCTCACTCTCTGCACCGCTGATTTATACTCGGGGGCCCGTGGCCGGGGTGAGAGGTTGGGGAGTATACGCTATTAAGCTCTCCGTTACTTTGCCTAGTCAGGCTACGGGGCTATACGTAGACCGATTATCTTTATTTATTAACTGGTTAATTGTTTCTAGGGTCAGCACGCATAAATCAGAATAAATCTGTGAAGATTCCATCCTACTTAGAAATAAAGGAGTTTTTAAACCCCGTAAGTGACTCGGTGTTTTTGTATTTCACTCACGTCCGCATATTGCATGCATATCAAAACCACGCCGTCTGTATGTGAAGAAGAAATTAATAGAAAAGCAATTGGCAACAATAGTCAGATTTGACTGATTGCCACCAAACTAAACAACAACAACAACAACAACAACGGTAATTTCATTCCAAAGACTTCCACTGGTAATACTGCATGACAGTTTAGTGTTCCACAGACTTTGAGTGCACGCTAAACTGCGTGCGTTTGCCGTGTGTAACTGAATGACCGAAAAATCAATCATGTACTGACATATTCTTCAAACTTCATATCTCTTCCTTCTTTCTTTCATTTCAGATTGTTATTTTGTAGCATGCATATAAGAAATTGTATCTATACACAGGTTTCTCGTAAATAAGTTCATGCTAGTTGTATTCTGACAATGAATCAGCTTAACATAGCAAGTGGCCGAAATGTAGGACATTGAGGAGAGGCGATCCTTGCTATTTTTGTCTTGGTAGTTTTTCATTCATAGAATGTAAATTATAGCTTTCTTCAATTTAAAATTTCACATGGGTGTCATATTTAGGTATTGGATACTTTTAAGATGATTTGTAAAAGGCGGAGAGTCCCTATAAGGGCTGCAGAACCCAAGCCCGCCCTACCCCCTCCCACGCTTGGCCTAATTTTAACATTTATCATGTTTATATTTAAGGGTATTTATGATTATATCCGAATTGAAGAAGCAAGAAACAGGCGATGATGATCACGTAGCCTATTATTCATTGCGATCTGAAAAGGCGTGTTCTCGGAACTCAAATTCGACTTCTTCTTTATTTATAATTACATTATATTTATGGACTTTTGACATTGTGCCATGAAATATTATTCATAACTTAACATAGATAAGGGTTCCCATATATTTGTTTTCCCTCGATAAGTATTGTTGATTGTACTGTATTAGATTGTGCAAACACTATTACAATTATCTTTCGTCCATCCTAAGGAAAATACAAACACCACCCAATTCCGAAATGACAATAACCTATTTTCTCGAACATCTGACAAATATTGATGGATGCTTTGAGAGGCATAATCTTGGAATTTTGATAAGTATTCATATGTATTGAATAATATAGGTTGTCCAGCTCGATTTCGCGATTGTTTCATTCAAACTGATCATTATATAAACATGTGTACCACGATGCATGGGCTGATTGTCTTGTGGGAGTATGATGGGTGTGTGGTGGGTGTGTCAGGAGGTGTTGATTGTGTGGTGATAGAATGCATTGATGTGAACGATTGTATTGTGTCCCTGTGTGTACGTGTATAGTGTCTGTTTTAGTGAGTGCACTATGGTCTGGTGTGCTTTGGATGACGTGCTTTGTGGAACATTTGTATGTATATGGGTATATTCGTTGGAACGCGTTTGTGGCCATTTTTTGATAGTTTGAAATAAATGTATTTTTATTTTTGTAATTAAATATATGTCATACCCTAGCACCTCCCTAATATGGCAAAAGGGTGTATCTCGAATATCACCGGCGTACATAAAGCCGAGAAAAATGACTTTGGAGTTTGAGCATTTTGTTTTGCTATAGAAGCCTTAGGAATGGTTGTATGCTGTTGGAGTTTGTTTTAAAATGTAATGTATCGTTCAAATATTATTTTAATATAGTTTTCATTTTTGTAAACTTCTTATATTTAGAGTAAGGTTCATTTTTTATCCAGATACACCCTTCTGCCATAAATATTGACACACGCCGTAATACGTCTCTTTTTGGTAAAAGGTATGTATATGCAGATACACCATGATTATTCCTTCACTTTTTTGGGTAAAAGGATGTATCTTCAGATACACCCTTTTACCAAAATAAATGAGTGAATTATTCCGTCACTTTTTGTTGGTAGAAGGGTGTATCGATGAGATACACCCTGTTACCAAAATAAATGAGTGAATTAATTTGTTGATTTATTTGGCAAAAATGTTTATGACTGCGCGCGCTGCATGCATAATAATATGTGCAGTAATTGTTGCGATCGCAAAGAAAGCTAAAAGAATCACTGACAACATTTAACAATTTAACAACGTTAATAAACGGTTAACGTACGGGATTCTGTTCTTCGAATCAACATCTTGCACAGGATCCGATATTTGGCAGAGATTCTCTTGTATTCAAGTATTATTTGTAAGGTAAGAAACCAAAGTTTATGATAATTTATTTTTATGACGATCCTTAAACAAATAAACCTGATAATACGACGTTAAGTCGGCTAATAAGAGTGGGATCTCGACTGCCGTGCCCAGTCCCATCTGTGCAAATGTGTGTGTGCCCGTATTTTGCGTCGGTGACTCAACTTTGTTCACCTGCTAAACAGTAAACACTCTTGTTTTAGGTCGAAATTAACCAAATAAATGTCTCAGGTGTATGAATATAAACATAATTGACAATGGAATACTGTAATGACCGACAGTTATTGATTCTAATCAAATATAAAACTAAAACTTTAAAAGAGGCCATGAATGATGAAGACGTTGATAATTAATATTATTTAATTCAAACATATAATTAAACTGACCAGAAATATATTGTGATTAAAAATGAGCAAAGAAAATGGGATTCCAACGGGATTCGAACCCGAGACCTCCGGATTGCTAGACCGGTGCTCTTAGACTTACTGACTGAGCTATAGAAAACCGTCCCTATGACGGCATTCGTCCCATAGAAACCCCTTAATTTTCATTGCTTGTGAGGTCAGAAGCTATTATAAACCTGACATAAACCCGAAGGATAGAAATCAACTTGGGGATATCTGCGAGGGATCACCGAACTGATGAATGCCGTCATAGGGTTTTCTATAGCTCAGTCGGTAAGAGCACCGGTCTAGCAATCCGGAGGTCTCGGGTTCGAATCCCGTTGGAATCCCATTTTCTTTGCTCATTTTTAATAATATTATTCGTACATATCTCTAAGAAAGAGTAGTTACACATGGTCCAATTAGCTGGATAATAACAACAAAAATTATAGATTTGTCATTCTGGATCTTGATATAATACTCTGATAAGCTAAACTTGAGCATCTATAATCTACATGGTCTGAAGAAGTAACAAGGCCCTCTAGTCTTAGTCTTAGACTTTGTCATGTGGTCACAAACTTAAATTTGATTGTCTTTCTTCCTTTTATTTTTAAACATTTATTTAACAGTTGCAGCATCATCGAACACTATGGCCGATGAATCAGAAGATGATGCAGAATTTACGAGAGAGCTCATTTCACAATGGACAACAGAAGCAGCAAGTGCGCAGGCACCATCAACATCCGCTGATCTTCAGACATCAACAGAACAGACAATTGACTCTTCTCAAGTCATCTCATCAAAGCATTCAGGAAGGTCAACCAAGCCATCACTTCTATAGTGACTCACTTCACTCTACATTTATAGCCTGAACAACAGACTAACTACGATCAAGGCTCAAAAACAATTTCTGCAGCCGACATCTCATGGATAACATTCTATTTTATTATGGCTCGCTTATAGCCTGGCCAGACTAATGTTAATCCAGCTCGACTCCAGTGGCTGACCTGTCTGATCCATGTCAATTTATCTTCGGTCAGATAATCACCTCTTTGTTTCTCCTCTGCCACGTGGTATTTTAGCTAGATCTTCACTCTTCCACCAACTTCCATCGGAGTAACATCTCCTCATCATCGCCATGTTAGTTACCATTCAACTAACATGGTTGTCAACCACTCCTTGATTTCACCAACTTCAAGGGAGAGTCCGCATACTGACATCATGGGGCGTTAAACTTCAGCCATTCAACTTCATCTTCATCCACCGAGCCATTCGGTCTTCCATCCATCTTTTCTTTGATGTTCATCATTTTGTCTTCATCTTTACGGACATGTTTTATTATGCGCGCTAGTCCATCGATCGAACAGGATTCAACATCGTCATCTCTTCACGCACGCTCGCGTTCTACTTCTTCATCATCTCTCCGAACTCTCGCTATTCTCGCTATACATTTCATCCGCGGACTGTCACTTACTTTTTCTAGGCCTATACAAATTAACTAATCGCAGTGCAATACATCCTTTTGGACATTTGTTTATCTTCTTAATAATGACGTCATTCCAATTTATATCAACTGCGTGGACATTCATTTATTCCCGTGTCAAGCTTGTACTTCTATATATTTAATTAGTAAGCTAGTATTGGGTGCTGGTGTCTGCCGTGTGTGTTTATCAATCACCGTCGTCGTCGACATCATCAACAACAACAACAACAACAACACACACGCAAGTCTGATACAATCTATCACACACCACATTAACCCGACTCTGGTTTTTACTAAACTTCCATTGTAAACTATTGATGCACAGGCAGTACCAACAAACACTGGTCCTCAGACATCAACAGAACAAACAACCAAGTCGTCTCTAGTCATCTCATCAAAACATTCATGAAGGTCAACCAAGCCATCACTTCGATCAACATCGAATCAGACACAACAAAAAGACGCCGACACTAAAAAGAGGGGGACAAATGGAAAGATGTCGGCACGTCAGAAAAGTCGATCTGTATACATGTGTAACATTTGTGACGAGTGCTTGCAACTTCCCGATGGATGTATATTTGAAGACAATTCTATTTGTTGTGATTGCTGCCACAAATGGTGTCATTTTGTATACATGTGTAAACATTCTAGATAAAGATGATGATCAGCTGATTGAAGAGAGATTGTTGCCCAAAATGCACATCATGAATTCAAAATAAAGACCATGTTAAAGCATGATATAAATAGAAAGACAATTTATTTGTTGTTTTCTAACAAATTTTCAACAGATGTCATTACAAGAAATGCTTGCCACTTTACTATCATATCTCTTAGGAACAGTATAAAACAATGACTAAAACAGTATGTTTGGTGAGAACCAGCAAACATTTTCTGATACTTCTAGGTACTGTGCAATAACAGTGCAATATAATTTATTAAAGCATTTATGAAGTGGTATAATAATATGTGAACTTCTAGGCAACTGCATGGCATTGGTTGCATTGCAATATGCTGACATGTGACATAATAAATATAATAATGATAACAACACCCTAATGCGCACGTTCCGGTCATCGGATACATACTGCACTCAATCCAGCACACAAAGTGCACATTGTCCACTCCCTGGGGAGCATATGATATATATTGTATTATTAAGTTATATCTGTAACTTTAAAACTCAGTAATCAATATGCGTTCATGCAGCAGACTTAAGATACTGCATGCATGAACTGAGTTGTATACAAAAATGTACAGTGAAACCTTGTTATAACGAGAATGTTTGGTCCATTTCATTTACCTGATAAGTGATATCAGATATTGTGTTGTATCAGGGCTTAAAAATATAATACATGGAACCAGAACCTGTGAAATTACCTCACTATATCAAGTACCTCGTTATAAATAGGCTCCACTAGAGTAATACAAGAATAGGACAAATAAATATGTACATTCAAAGACACAATTAATTGTACAGTTGCTTCTAATAGGCCGCTTCGGTAATGTATGCAAATAATATGCGCATGACGTCAGACTCCCCGTCGTCAAGCAAAGTACTTTTGTTAAGCTTGCCGACGGGGAGTCTGACGTCATACGCATATTATTTGCATACATTACCGAAGCGGTCTATTGCAAGTCATACCATGTGACTAGATGTGCAAAATTGATCTGTTCAAATGCACATTTTCTGACTAAAAATGAATTGCCACTTTAAATTGATTGTGAATCTTTCTGCAGCAGAGACCTCTACACACAACACAATTGATTCACATAAGGCATAAGAAAGAGTTGATTACAGTATAAACATGTACAAACTTGCAAGTAAAACATGAGATGCGTTTTTGTAATACTTAATTTGTTTTTGTTTTTCAGTCACTTTGATGTGATGTAACGAGGCAATAATACAAGTAATTTACTTTTGGCACAAAACACTACGTACATTTATTTACACACTAGTAAGTTATATCTTGATGCATTTTTTTTATACTCATGTTTTTGTTTTGTTTTTATGTGTCATTGCTTTGATTTGATGGCAATTTAAGCATTATAGAGGATCTGTAAAAACATATAAAAGGTACTTGCAAATGCACTACCACGAGCAAGCTGTGTATAATTTACAAAATAAATGTAAGTTTTTTACCAAACTGGCAACTAATGATACAATACTGTTTCATGGTCATACCCTGAGAGGACCTTGTAGGTAGTGTTGTTGATTTCGGGAGTATTTACTACCCGGGACTCACGATAACATCTGCACACATTTCAACAGCAATAAAATAACAAATAATAAACTTTTAAAAGCTTTGTCTACATTCATTTACAATGTGGTTAGTGATTATCAAAACATGTTGTGCCTATGCCAAATGTACCAGTAGCAAAGTGCACATTTACTTTGCAATGTGTCAGCTGTGAAGAAAATATTGCATATAAAACCAAACCCTGGATATATAATTGTTAACAATTATAAACATACAATAGAATTATGGAAGTTAGCTAACTACATGTATGCATACATGTTTTAGAATCTGACATTCAGGATTCAATAAAGAGCTAATTATAACTAATCCATATCTACACAACATATTTAGAATAAAAGAAAGACTTGATGGTTGTATGAATGATTGTAAGAAAACTTACATGTGTGGAGTTAAGAGCAGTGAAACCTATTTATAATGAGAATGTTGGGACCATTGAATTTACCTTGTTGTATTACATGGCTTAAAAATAACAAAGTACCTATAGACCCTGGACTCGTGAAGTTACCTGACTATATCAGGTACAGGGTAGGAAATATACGGGGGCTGAGGGCGATTTTGCCCCCTAATTTTCAAAAAAGCCCCCTGAAATCTATAGGTAGCCCCTAAAATTATGTAGGGTATTATGTAAAACATTTCTGGATATCCATCAGATTGGAAAAGTAGCCCCCTAAAATAAACAAATTAATTCCTGCATTGATCAGGTACCTTGTTTTATAACAACACTTGTTATAAAGAGGTTTCACTGTACATAAATGAATGAAAGTTTATGCTACTAGTGGCATGTAATGTTTACTTGGTCACTAGTCAGCGAACACATGAAAAAGAGATTAACTGGAGGCAGTGCAGGTTTGTCTACCTGTGAATTCAGTAATTCACCCCCCACCCATCAACCTTTTGCATGTATCACAGCAACAAGTCATGTGATCGACCTTCTGTAAATGAACGCCTGCTCCAAAATCACTCACTTTTGTGTCTACAATTCCTATGCACCATTACATTATGATTATGAACTCATAGTTATAACTACACCGTGCTCGAAAGGAATACAACAATTACAAACGACTAAGTAAAAAGCCTGTTATCATTAAAGAAGAGCCGTTACAACTCAAGAGGTTGCTCTCTAAACACACTAAAATTAAATATTGTGCATGTGATGTTTTATTGAAATAGTGATTAAATAGAGAGATAATCAACAGCTATTTAAAAACCTCTTCTGTAAATTTCTGAAAAAAGGAAGCATTTAAATGAGAATTTTGATTGCTGGTTCAAAACTAATGAATAATTGTGGGGCCCAACAATTATTACAAATGGTTACGTTTATTGATATTTCAGCCATTTCTGAACCTATTTTGATCAAACCAAATTTATTATCTCATTAAATTGTATGCTCTTTCGAATTTGACACTCATTTTTGTTTGTATTATCTCACAAAAGTTATTTTGTGTAGCGTCACCTTTACCAAAACAACTATCCCTTTAAGGCGTGGGACATAAGAGCAAAAAAGAGGGCTTACTCTTAAAAAAAATATTGAAACACCAATTTGTTTTACATTTTAGATTCTTTGGAGCAAATTTTATCCAATTCAACAAAATAATTTGAAATCACTCATGCATTATGATGATTTACATATTATGCAAATCTATTTGACTACTACTACTTGTTATAGACAATAATTCAATATCTAAATGATATCAAGTTTCACTTGATTGGGTCAAACAGCCTGTGATTCTACCAGGCCAAGTTCCGTTCCGGTCTGAAGACCAGATACAATTTTTATGAACCTTTCCGAATCGGTTCCCATCCAGATGTTCCTTCAAAGTCCCAGCTAGTGCTGTTGACGAGTCACGGGTACCCGGGTCCCGCCGAAAAATGTTGAGTCCCGGGCGCAAAAATCGATACTCGATATCCCGAAAAAAAAAAGCAAAAGTCCCCTTTTTGAACGCCCAAGTTATCTGCCCACTCTCATTTTCTTTTCTTTCCTTTTTCCCTCTTTGAACGCCCGAGTTTGTCATAAATAGGCTGCATTTTTGTCACTTGAATGAACATGTTTTCCCAGCGGCGTGACATGCCGATAGCGAAATCAACAAATGGGTAAATTCCGGGTACCCGTGACTCGCCCGAAAAATTATCGCGAGTCCCGGGAGGGAAATACTCCCGAAATCGACACCTCTAGTCCCAGCATTAGTTTGGCAGCTCGGTAATGATGCTACTATCCCTGACTGTCAGATTTATTTTCACCATCTCAAAAGCCAAGGCAATTACTCTCTTCTCAGTAGACGCAGTTCAAGACTAACACCTGACATGGCACATTTCCCAAAGTAGGAGGGGTCAGCTAGGTAAAAGCAACAGGCTGGATGCTTGTGAAGTTCATGGTTGTGTCCAGCAAAAATTGACCCTTCCTTTCTCTTTTCAGACTGATGACTCTTGTATTTCCTAAGCAGTATGCTAGCTCTATAGTGTTGTCGTTTGCGGGAGTATTTACTACCCGGGACTCGCTACCCATTTGTTTATAACACGATCGGCATGTCACGCCAGCTGGGAAAACATGTTCATTCAAGTGACAAACATTGAGCGCATTTATGACAATAAATCATCTTCTTGAATGAACATGAAAGCTCTGGCGTTCAATGAGGGGACTTCCCCTTTTTTGGGGAAATCGAGTATCGATTTTTGTGCCCGGGACTCGACATTTTTCGGCGGGACCCGGGTACCCTGGACTCAGCGACAACACTATAGCTCTATCACACTGTGTGGAACAAGAGGAAGTTTCATTCAGTTGATGGCTAGCTGTCCCTCTTCCATCTATGTGAATATGAGGCTTGTATGTCTGGCTCTGCAATCAAACTCCTTTAGTAGACACCTGGAAATACAGAAACAGAGGAAAAGAAAACATATGATGAGCTCTGCTTTAAAATGAAACACAGTTCAGTAAATATACTTATTACATGTACAATCATTTGTTTTACAATACTCTCTCGCTTAAATGAAATTAACATTGTAGATAATTGCAAATTTATTTTGTTTGTAAACATGATACAGTGTATTATACACATTTGAAGACATTACAATTATTTATGTTCTTTGTCGCAATACGACACGGAAAGAAGTCGAGGAGGTGCATAAATCACTCATTTTTATGCGGAATGGAGCAAAAAATCATCATTCTGATGCACCCCATAGTTGTATCACATATTTATCTGGATCGACAAATCTATCGCTTTCATGGCCTTTTTGACATTATTATTGTTATTTTCACTGTCGGCATTCTAGCGATAGACGCAACCCATACACTCTGCCTGGGGAGGCAAGAACACTGTAAGTCCGCAGTAAAAGTTACTTACGGAAAATTAGTTGACTTCGAATACAAAACGCCAACATTCTCGCACTTTGAGCGACATTTGTAGCCCTATCAATACATTTAGGGCTACTCTTTAACTCACCGATCTCGTGTGTCGCTATACATGTCATTCTATAATTATGGCGATTTGGGAGATTTTACAACGATTTTCCATCACTCTTCATCGGTCTTTCGCCGTTGAAACTGCCGTTAACGTACACATATATGCAATAATTACGTCAACGCACCTGGACCGATCCGTTCAGTACGGTATCACTAGCGTGCACACACACAAAAAAAAGGCAGAATTAAAATGAGTTGTTTGACTTGACAAACTGTTACCGCTACATTTTTAGCAAATAATTGTGGGCCAGTGATTCCAATAATTATTCGGTAGCGGTAACAGTTTGTCAAGTCAAACAACTCATTTTAATTTTGCCTTTTTTTTTTTTGTGTGTGTGCACGCTAGCGATACCGTACAGGTGCGATGACGTAATTATTGCATCTGTGTACATTAACGGCAGTTTGAACGGCGAAAAACCGATGAAGAATGATGGAAAATCGTTATAAAATCTCCCAAATCGCCGTAATTATAGAATGACATGTATACAGCGACACACGAGATCGGCGAGTTAAAGTATTATAGTAGCCCTAATGTATTGATAGGGCTACAAATGTTGCTCAAAGTGCGAGAATGTTGGTGTTTTGTATTCGAAGTCAACTGATTTTCTGTAAGTAACTTTTACTGCGGACTTACGGTGTTCTTGCCTCCCCAGGCAGAGTGTATAGGTTGCGTCTATCGCTAGAATGCCGACAGTGAAAATAACAATAATAATGTCAAAAAGGCCATGAAAGCGATAGATTTGTCGATCTAATATTTATCTGCTAATCGGTGGTAAGTACTGTATCATAGTATCATTTTAAGCACAATTATCGTGCACATAAAATGATTAATTCGGGGTCACTATTAGCCCAACCTAGAACGCGAACGCTAGCGCTCTGCGCTAGCGTTCACTAGAGTTAGGGTACGCGGGGAGATAAAATTAACAAATGAAAATAGGCGAGAAGCTTGACTGTAGGCTAGCACTTCAGACGCAAAACAATCCCCAATTTGTTACACCCTGACCATCGGCATCGTATCAGACAATGGCAATCAAAGGTCAATGCTTTTTTGGCCTCATTCACGCTTCTCAGAAGTACAGGAAATTTTGGGTATGCGCATGTCACTGTGCTACAGTACCAAGTCCAAGACTCACATAAAAATTGCCAAAGACGGTACGTAGCTTATTTACGGTTAACTCAAGTGAACGCTAGCGCGGCCGCGGAGCGCTAGCGTTCAAGGTCGGGCTGATAGTGCCCCCGAATTTATGATCTAATGTGCACAATAATAAGTGTGCTTAAAATTATACATATGATACGGTACTTACCACCGATTAGATGATACATATGTGATGCAACTATGGGGTGGATCAGAATGATGATTTTTCGCTCCATTCCGCATCAAAATGAGTGATTTATGCACATCATCGACTTCTATCTGTGTTGTATCGCGACTTCTGAACGATCGATTACCGTACGACCACTAAACGCGCGAGTCAGATCTGCCGTCTATTCGGCGGGCGCGGTACTTGAATGGAGACCGTTCGCGCGATCATCGATCGTTCAGAAGTCGCGATACAACACAGATAGAAGTCGATGATGTGCATAAATCACTCATTTTGATGCGGAATGGAGCGAAAAATCATCATTCTGATCCACCCCATAGTTGCATCATATATGTATCATCTAATCGGTGGTAAGTACCGTATCATATGTATAATTTTAAGCACACTTATTGTGCACATTAGATCATAAATTCGGGGGCACTATCAGCCCGACCTTGAACGCTAGCGCTCCGCGCTAGCGTTCACTCGAGTTAATTTACGGTCACGTAAAGTGCCCACAATCACAGTGTTAAATGTGTTTATTGTACCTTTGAGTTTGGCTTCAACTTCATCATCATGATCCATGCCATGCATGGACATGGTCATGTTCGTAATATTATATTAATAATTATCACTCGGTCTCAGTCACTTTCAGACTGAGACAGAGTCAGTCAAATTCCAATGCAATGTGCAATGGTAATGCCATAGCAATGTCAAAAGACGATCAATGACACACATAGGTACATTACAGTAGCATTGTGTGGAGATCAACCTCTTCCGCCTGCTGCACTATCCAAAACATAAACAATTTTTGTCGGCCGATTTCTCCCTAAATTTACCAGCAAATGAAAAAAACTTTTGTTTATGTGATCCCTAAGTCATATACTTTGATAATAATTACCGACTTTGTTGTTTTGAAGATTGCAAAATGTAGAAAAAAAAATGATTATTTCCCGTCTGTTTTCATTACCGATGCATTCCTAATACACGACGTTCAACTGATGAACGGTACAGTGTATAAATAGGCAGTATGGTAATCTCCCGTGTATTACCATATATTGCGTGTAAATGGTCCACCTAACGTCATGCTCTTGAGTCTTGTCTTGATTGATTGATCACTCGATTCGCTGCGGCTGCGAAGCATTGAGGCGCTCGATGGTCGGGAGCCACGCCGCTCGTGGGGGCTGTGCAGTCGTTCAGACCACCGCTCAAAGCATTGGCACACAATCCTTCGCGAATGTTGACTTGCCCGTCCAAATCCGTCCATTTCTGGAAAACTTTAATAGCGATTCCTGTCAGGTCATTCTGTGGTGCCCATTCTGTTTAACCGCGATATCTTGGTCTTCCAAAAAAAAAAGTTTTGGGCGGAAATATGCACGTAAAAACATATATTTTCACTCGCATAATTAATGGTACTCGCATGTACAGGCCATAGCATGCAGTGCACTAGCATTAGTACTGTGCAACTTGCACATGTACATGTCGTGGGGTACCCTGGGGGCAGGGGCACGATTACGGACCAGCGACTAGCGCACCATTGGCTCTAACTCATCGATGTCAATATGCTAGAATAACATACAAATTAACAGAACGTAGAAGACCATACAAATCGCCCTTACTCATTAAGCCGTAAATGATTACACAAGCACTGATCGAGAGATCAGCAGTGGAACTAGGTATGGTCCTGGGTCATGATCGTGCTCGCGGCCACAGCTACCGATATTTTGCAAAATTGACAGACCTTGTAAATCGTATACAATAATACACGTCCACACAGATACAACTTTTTGCCAAAAATAAATCTAATGGTAAGTGTGATGGTTGTGATGGTGTGATCGGACTTTGTTGGCAAAGGGATGTATCTATAGATACACCATTTTGCCAAAATAACTATCAGACTTACCCAGTATTCAAAGGGTGTAACTATAGATACATCCTTTTACCAAAACAATTAGTGAAAAAGTGGTAAAATTACTCCAGATACCTCCTTTTATCTCGAAAACTAAAGCTCAATCACTTCTGAAACTTTGCTAAATGAAACTTTTGACCTCAAAAACCCCCCAAATGGAAAAACCTGAAAAAGTCATATTTTCTCAGATACACCCTTTTACCATATTGCAGCTGTGGTTTTTGTGATTTTAAATTGATGATTGATACTGTTTATTTTTATGTCAAAATGTATATGCATGTATTTTTATACACAGGACCATGTTTTAAAACAGTGTATAAATATGTTCAATCAAATGAGCAAACGAATTCGCGCGCTTTGTGATCGCCGTAACAAAGCAGCATTCGAATTCGTGCAAAATCAGGTCCGGAGCAAGTGAATTTGCACGATTGTCATTCGATTTGACACAAAGAGCATACCTTTTCATCGATGGTCGTTCAAATTGAGAGTAGTTTACGCTGACGCCTATTCGGTCATTCGAAGTCGTGAACGGGCACGCAATGTTTGAATTACTGCTTTTAATTTAACAGAAGTTAAAGGTATATCAGCAATATATCGGCTAAAAGCAGTGGCGTATCGTATTGGAGCAAACCCAAGTCATATCCGGGCAAATTAGGCATGTTATGTTTAGAAAACATCAAGACAAAGTCACAAAAGGTATATTTTGGGGCGGTTTTTGCTTGTCAGGTGAGAATAAGATAGATGGAATTCGGAAAAAAGACCCGTGCCTCCAAAATAATGGTTTGTTTACATGCAGAGCGCCACTACGACAAGATATTGAAAGGGCGGCCGGGCCGCGAGGGCCGAGACCGCCACTGTAAACGCACCAAAATTGGGGGGCCGAGTACCGCAATTTAAGCAGGGCCGAGATGCGTCTCGGCCTGGGGCCTTTTTTTTCACTGTAAACGCTCAAAAGGCCAAATGCGGGGCCAAAAGTGGCCGCGCATTTGGCCCCGCTCTGGAGGTAGTCTCGGCCGCGGCCGAGACGCGTCTCGGGGCCGCTTTTTCTCACTGTAAACGCACGCAGGGCCAAATGCGGTACCAAATTGGGAAAACAATTCATTGCAAATAACGCGCCTTTGTTCTGTGACCCTGGCGTGCCTCCAAAATAATGGTTTGTTTACATGCAGAGCGCCACTACGACAAGATATTGAAAGGGCGGCCGGGCCGCGAGGGCCGAGACCGCCACTGTAAACGCACCAAAATTGGGGGGCCGAGTACCGCAATTTAAGCGGCCCTGCACTGTAAACGGGGTCTAGGTCAGCAGTAGGTAGTCCATTTCGCCTGAGGCAGCATAATTATGATGTAAAGTCTGCGAGAAGCACGCGATATCATGAGCTTGACTTGCGAGTCCCACTTGAGGTTAGACTGTAGAGTTACCCAAAGAAGGCGAAGGGATGAGACCACCTCGAGCAGGTTATCACTGATGGGTACAATGGGAGGTGGAGGGTCGAGGCGTAGAAAGCTGCTGATCTGCATCACTTTACATTTCTGGGGCTTAGGCACTAGTCGGAGAGCGAGAGTTATGCCTAATCCTAACCCGAATATTCATGCTGCCTTCACTTCCTTTACTCAAAGTTAAGACTCCAGAAAACAACACCTTTCATTGTATCGCTTCCTCTAAAAGCTTCCGGGGGCTCCGCCCCCTGGACCCCCATTATTGTTCCCAAATGTGGGTGCCCCCCAAACTCAGGTCTTCGAGCCATCAAGACACTTTCAATGAGCGCATAATAAAACTTCCGGGCATGCCAATGTGGGGCTTTTAGCTCTCTCAGTGGTCAGTCTGGAAAATTTTTCAAATTTCACCCCCCCAATCTCAAAAACGGATCGACACCCCTGACCTAGATACTAGCCGAGCTGCAGAGTTTTGTATCTTTTGAAGGTGGTTCAACTGAGTATCGGGTAAATCATAGAAAAGACTATTACAATAATCAAGATAACATGAAATAAAAGCATGTACAAGTTTAACAGTCATATTTTCATTTAAGTTTTGTCTAATTTCACCAATTCTATACAATGATAATGAGGCACATTGACAGACTTTATTAATATGATTAGCCATTAAAGTGTATATTCATTGAACACCGACAGTAGTTGAGTTATACCTAAGATGGAGCTGAATGTGAATATATTACTTTTCAAGCACTCTCTCATCAGAGAAAAGAAAAAGACCGGCAATATATTGAACCCCGTTTCAACATCCCTATCCAATGAACGTAATCGTTTTGTTACTTTATTTAGGGAAATGCCCCGTTAACTTTTTTTTTTTGGGGGGGGGGGGGGGGGGGGGGGCTCGACGCACGGTTTCACTGGGGACCATAGCCTATTATATGTCGTGTATCAACATGTATATTGGCGATTTGTCAAATAAATCCATGCTATATCCTGCACAAATTTACGGCCACTCGGCGGTGGCCGTAAACATGTCTTTCTGGTGACGTATGCGCAGGGATATTGAGCGGAAACTGCTGTATTTTAGTGCGTGTTATATACCGCAAGTTTCTTTATTTATACAAATGTTTTCTGAGCAATTTTGATGCTTTGAACTCATTGGATCAATACAACACTTATACCCAGCTAGCCACCTGACGTTGGGCCGATGTCGGAATTTGGTTGCCGGATGTCGGCATATCGCCGTTGGCTCGAGGTTAAAATGTCCGCCAGCCCAACATCGTCACGACGTCATTTTTGTGATATATTGGCATAAGGTCATTTTCCGACAATGGCCCAACATCATGTCATGAGATGATGTTGGGCCATTGTCGGAAAATGACGTTATGCCAATATATCACAAAAATGACGTCGTGACGATGTTGGGCTGGCGGACATTTTAACCTCGAGCCAACGGCGATATGCCGACATCCGGCAACCAAATTCCGACATCGGCCCAACGTCAGGTGGCTAGCTGGGTAATCGTTTTGTATGTTATTCTTGTTGTTGCTGTTTGATTGATGCCAATCAATCACTAAGTCTGACGAAGGATAGTCGTGATTCCCCGGTCTGTATGCCAATTATGCCCATTGGTAGCTACCCGTGAATGCTGCGCCAGCTATACAGGGTGGCCCCCAAAAAACGGAACGGGGCACTTCCCAAAATATAGTAACAATATTATTATGTCCATCGGATAGAGTGTCTTTTCCAATGAAAAACGATACCACGAACAGTCATTTTGGTCTTGTAGTTTTTGTTTTAGGGCGCTGTGAGTGACACCATTTTTGCCATTTTTTTGCCAAGACAGTGCCAGTTAAATCGCACTTCCTGACCGTTATTCCTTCGACCAACCATGCCTATTCTCTCGGCACACGGCTGAGTGCACACTAACAATTGCGCGCGGATTGCTCGCGTGTTCAACGGTATGACGGGCAGTAGGTACGTGTGATTTATCAGGCACTGACTTGGTACAAATTGGCCAAAAATGGGAACCTGACATGGTCTCACTCAAAGGGCCCTAAAACAAAAACTACACGTCCAAAAGTACTGTTCTTGGTATAGTTTTCATTGGAATGGACTCCCTATCCAATGAATGTAATCATTTTGTTACTTTATTTAGGGAAATGCCCAGTTTACTTTTTTTTTTGGGGGGGGGGGGGGGGGGGGCTCGACGCACGGTTTCACTGGGGACCATAGCCTATTATGTGTCGTGTATCAACATGTATATTGGCGATTTGTCAAATAAATCCATGCTATATCCTGCACAAATTTACGGCCACTCGGCGGTGGCCGTAAACATGTCTTTCTGGTGACGTATGCGCAGGTATATTGAGCGGAAACTGCTGTATTTTAGTGCGTGTTATATACGCAATAAATCCATGCTATATCCTGCACAAATTAAACATAGCAAACTGCACTAAACCTTTTTCGTCTTCCCTTATTTACTGATTTTCATTTATAGTATACATTTCCAGTCATTTTCCTGATTTTGAAATGATCTTTATTAGTTCCCGGGCGGCGAATTTTTTTTCCCCAAATAGGTTTGCAATGGCACTAGTTAACGCATAAGATATGGCCGTTTAATTGGAATCGGGCGACTTGAATGGAGGCCAAAGCGCGCGTATTCAATTCGAGTTATAAATAGACAAAATCTGACCTATAGCCACTAAATCTGACATATAGCCACTAAATCTGACCTATAATCACTAAATCTGACCTATAGCCACTAAATCTGACCTATATAGCCACTAACATTAGGATTAGGGTAAGGGTTAATGTTAGGGTATATATATACCCATAAAACCAATACCAAACAAACGAACTTGAGATAGCTCAGTCGGTAGAGAGCTACATTGATATGCTGGAGATCCCTGGTTCGAATCCTACCTTGGTTCAATGTTTTCTGTATTTGCTATTGCTATATGGCACTCACTATATATATATTTTGGGCGCAAAATTAAAAAAAAGGATGACTTTGTATGTGTCAATCACTGGTCAGCTACCATGAGATTAACAAAAGATGAAAGTACAAAAAGAACATCCACACAAAAGCATGCCCTGCATACCTCCATGTAATAGCTTAGACAGTGCTTTTCTGCTGACATAGCAACAGCTATTGTAATTGAAGTTGTGTGAGTTGGTATTCTATTCAACCGTGTGATGCTATTGTGATTAGCCTAATCACAAGCTGACCAGTGATTGACAAATGATGTCACTGCAGGTCAACAATAGAATTTGCTCTGGACGGTTTTTTAGGAGGTGGGGCTTAGCAACATGAAGACAAATAAATGATAAAATGTTTAAAAATATACAAAACATATTTGGGTCAAACCGTTTACAAATATTGAATGTGTACACTAATACAGATGAACAGAGGTCAACATGCATTTGGGTTGCAGGGCCCCTTTAATGTTCGATTTTATACAAGTCTGAAATTTCGGGTATGCGTGGTCTCAGACCAAGTCGATAATTTACAAGGATTCGCAAACCTGTTTGGGGAAAAAAATTCGCTCATGGGCGCCCGATCGACTACCATTTTTACTACATGTAACCGCCGGCCTATATGATTTGCGAGTGATACGGTGCGTCGCATTGAGTGCTAGTCATAGAGATAGTGAATTGCAGTGCAATGCCGTGCCGGGGAGCGATTCTTTTTTGCCCAAACAGGTTTACAAATTCCTTGTGAATTAGCGACTTGGTCAGAGACCACGCATACCCGAAATTTCAGACTTGTATAATATCGAACATTGAGTACGAGCAAGTACGAGTTTACGCAAAAGAAGCGGCAAAGCCAGGTTCCGAACCCAGCGCCTTTAGATTATCAGACTAGCACGCTACTAATTGCGCCATAGTGACTCGGTTGATTTGCAGTGGGACATAAGGTCTTTTGTCTTAGTTTCGGGGGATATAACCCTAACCTAAACCATAACCCTAACCTAAACCGTAACCGTAACCCTAATTTGGTGGCTATAGGTCAGATTTAGTGGCTATAAGTCTATTTATAACTCGAATTGAATATGCGCGCTTTAGTCTCCATTCAAGACGCCCGATTCCAATTAAACGGGCATATATCTTATGCGTTAGTGCCATAGTAAACCTGTTTGGGGAAAAAAAAATCGCTGCCGGGGAAGCTACTAGCGTACAGCTATATATACCCAGCTAGCCACCTGACGTCGTGCCATCGTTGGGCCGATGTCATTTTCGTTGTAAGGGGACGTTGGGCCAACATGCGACATGCGACGTCACCGAGACGTTAAAATGTCCGCCAGCCCAACATCAGCTCGGCGTCTTTTTTTAATGCTGGCCCAACGTCATTTAGCGATTTCGGCCCAACATCAATTATTGACAATGGCCCAATGTCAGTTCTAACGTAGGCCCAACATCGATTCCTGACGTTGAGAGAACATCAAGTTTTGACGTCGGCCCGACGTTAAAATGTCCGCCAGCCTAACATTGTCCCAACATCATTTTGTGATGTCGGGCAAATGTCAATTTCCGACAATGGCCCAACACCGAATCCTGACATAGGACAAATATCAAATTCTGATGTGGGCTCGACGTTAAAATGTCCGCCAGCCCAACATCGTCACTACGTCATTTTGTGATATTGGCATAACGTCAATTTCCAACAATGGCCCAACATCAACTCATGATATTGGACCAACATAACATTATGATGTCGGCTCGAGGTTAAAATGTCCGCTAGCCCAACATTGTCACAACATCATTCTGTGATGTTGGTCCAACGTCAATTTCCGCCAATGGCCCAATATCAAATCCTGACGTTGGGCCAACATCAAATTCTGACGTTGGCCCGACATTAAAATGTCCGCCAGCCCGACATTAGCCCAACGTTATTTTTTATTGTTGGCCCAACATCAAATCTTGACGTTGGCCCAACATCAAATCTTGACGTTCGCCCGACGTTTGAATGTCCGCTAACCAACATTGGCCCAACGTCATTTTCTGATGCTGGACCAACATCAAAATTTGACAATGGCCCAATGTCAAATGGCCAACGTAGGACCAACATCAAAAACGTAAAAAGAAATTAGAAAACATGCATAGATTCCACGTCCGATCCATGCATTTTGTTTAACCTTTACACACATTCATTCATAAATCATAATTCTATAATATCCTATTCCTATACCTATTGCCTACTCCTAAACCTATCATCCTATCGTCCTACAAACATAGGTCGCAATCGGTATACTATATATACACCTCTTCTTAGCATGTTTGTTTTGTAATAGTTAGTATTTGTAGAGCGTTGAATTTGAAATAATCCACCTTCAAATCATATTCATAACACTATTTAAGGTGTTATTTATATTCTTATATATCCTTCTAAATTATATACAGCAGCAAGGACATGACAAAAGTATATTTTTTAATATAAATAATTCCAAAAATCGAAAATTTTCATTTCACTTACGATCGCTTATAATTGATCATGAATTTCCCGATAGCAATACTTATATGTTTGTAATCGATTAAACGAAATTCAATTCAGTATAGATTCTCAAAGCAAGTTAACAAAAATATAAGTACCCAGCTAGCTAACTGACGTCGGACCGGTGTCGGCAGGTCTTCGGCAAGATCGCGGTCGGCAAACAGACGTCGCGCCAACATTACGCCAACGTCGAATTTAAGTTGGAGGTTTTGGAAATGAAATAAGTCGGAAAATGGTTGTAGTCGAATATCGTGCCGATGTAATTAAGTTGACGAAAACAATACGTCTCAAATAAAACGTCGCGCTAAAATCGCACCAATGCCGAAACTGGTACCAATTTAAGAGCTTGATAGAGGGTTGTAATATTAATGTTGGGCCGATGTCAATAAACCAACATGAATATGACATCTCAAATATGACGTTGGGCCAATGTTGTACCGATGTCGGAATATATCATTTTAAGAGGTCGGTAAATGGTTGAATGTGGAATTGATGTCGGACGGATGTTATTAATTGGACATCAATATGACATCACAAATATGACGTCAAGCCGATATCGCGCCGATGTCAGAATTGGCAGCAATGACACGAGTCGGCAAATAGTCATGAAATCGATGTTCAGCCGATGTCAATATTCTGACATGAATATGTCATTTCCAATATGACGTCGGGATAATTTCGCGCCGATGTTGGAACTGGTAGCAATTAAAGAGGTCGGTAAATGGTTGTAACATTGATGTCGGACCAATGAGTTTTATTGGACATCCATATGACATCTCAATTATGACGCCAAAGCGATATCCTTCCGATGTCATAAATGACACCAATGAAACTAATCATTAAATAGCCATTAAATGGATGTTGTGCCGTTGTCAATAATTCGACATGAATATGACATCTCAAATATAAAATCGGCCTTCTATCGCCCCGATGTTGGAACTGGTAGTAATTTAAGAGGTCGGTAAAATGCTGTGAAATTGATGTCGGGTCACAGTTATTAATTAGACATAAATATGACATCCAAAATATGACTTTGGGCCTATACCGCACAGATGTCGGAACTTTACGAAATTTTAAAGGTGGGTAAAAGGTTGTGAAATAGATGTCGGGCGGATGTCATTACTCCTACATACATATGACATCTCTACTATGACGTCAGTCCGATATTGTGATGATGTTGTATCTGGTAGCAATTTAAGAGGTCGGTACATGGTTGTGAAATTGATGTCTGGCCAATGTTATTAATTTGACCTCAATATGACATCTCTATATGATGACGCCAAAGCGATATCCTGCCGATGTCAGAACTGACAGCAATTAAACAAGTCGGCAAATGGTTATTAAACTGATGTTGTGCCGATGTCATTAATCCGACATGAATAAGAGATCTCAAATATGACGTTGGGTCAATGTTGTACCGATGTCGGAACTGGCGACCATTTGCCGGCTTGTTTCATTGCTGCCAGTTCTGACATCGGCAGGATATCGCTATGGCGTCATCATTGAGATGTCATATTCATGTCTAATCATTGACTTCGGCACAACATCAATTAAATGACCATTTGCCGAGTTGTTTCATTGCTGCAAGTTCTTACATCAGCCTGACATATTTATCACATTCATGTCTAATTAATAACATCGGACCGATATCAATTTTACTACCATTTACCGACCTCCTTAATTGCTATCTTTTCCGACATCGGCGCGATATTAGCCCGACGTCATATTGGAGATGGCAAATTCATGTCCGACTATTGACATCGGCGCAACATCACTTTTATGATCATTTGCCGACTTGTTTCATTGCTGTCAGTTCTGACATCGGCAGGATATCGCATTGACGTCATCATTGAGATGTCATATTCATGTCGGATCATTGACATCGGCTCAACATCAACTTAATGACTATTAGCCGACTTGATTCACTGCTGCCCATTCTGACGTCGTAGGATTTCGGTTTGACGTAAACATTGAGATGTCCTATTCTTGTCTCATTACTAACATTGTCCCGACATTAATTTCACAACCATGACTGACCACTGACTGAATAATTGATGTTGGGTATAAATCGCAAAATGACGTTTGGCCAGCATTAAAAAAACAAAAACGCCGCGCTGATGTTGGGCTGGCGGACATTTTTACGTCGCGGCGACGTCGGATTTTTAATGTAGGCCCAACGTCTTCTTAAAACGACTTTTTACATTGGCCCAATGTTGGCACAACGTCAGGTGGCTAGCTGGGTAGCGACCTCTTAAATTGATACCAGTCCCAACATCGGCGCTATATTAGGTCGACCTCTTATTGGAGATGTCATATTAATGACATTGGGCCATTGTCAAATTTTGATGTTGGTCCAGCATCAAACGTCGGGCGAACGTCAAGATTTGATGTTGGGCAAACAATAAAAAATAACGTTGGGCTAATGTCGGGCTGGCGGACATTATAATGTCGGGCCAACGTCAGAATTTGATGTTGGCCCAACGTCAGGATTTGATATTGGGCCATTGGCGGAAATTGACATTGGGCCAACATCACAGAATGATGTTGTGACAATGTTGGGCTAGTGGACATTTTAACCTCGCGCCCATATCATAATGTTATGTTGGTCCAATGTCATGAGTTGATGTTGGGCCATTGTCAGAAATTGACGTATCACAAAATGACGTGGTGACGATGTTGGGCTGGCGGACATTTTAACGTCGAGCCCACATCAGAATTTGATATCTGTCCTATGTCAGGATTTGGTGTTGGGCCATTGTCGGAAATTTACATTTGCCCGACATCACAAAATGATGTTGGGACAATGTTAGGCTAGCGGACATTTTAACCTCGCGCCCACATCATAATGTTATGTTGGTCCAATGTCATGAGTTGATGTTGGGCCATTGTCAGAAATTGACGTATCACAAAATGACGTGGTGACGATGTTGGGCTGGCGGACATTTTAACGTCGAGCCCACATCAGAATTTGATATCTGTCCTATGTCAGGATTTGGTGTTGGGCATTGTCGGAAATTGACATTTTTCCGACATCACAAAATGATGTTGGGACAATGTTAGGCTAGCGGACATTTTAACCTCGCGCCCACATCATAATGTTATGTTGGTCCAATGTCATGAGTTGATGTTGGGCCATTGTCAGAAATTGACGTATCACAAAATGACGTGGTGACGATGTTGGGGTGGCGGACATTTTAACGTCGAGCCCACATCAGAATTTGATATCTGTCCTATGTCAGGATTTGGTGTTGGGCCATTGTCGGAAATTGACATTTGCCCGACATCACAAAATGATGTTGGGACAATGTTAGGCTAGCGGACATTTTAACCTCGCGCCCACATCATAATGTTATGTTGGTCCAATGTCATGAGTTGATGTTGGGCCATTGTCAGAAATTGACGTATCACAAAATGACGTGGTTACGATGTTGGGCTGGCGGACATTTTAACCTCGAGCCAACCGCGATAAGCCGACATCCGGCCAACAACTTATGACATCGGCACGACGTCAGGTGGCTAGCTGGGTACAGGCCGAGGAATCATGACTTTCTTTCGTCAGACTAGGTGATTGATTATTGATTTACCAATTTTTAACAAATGAAACACAAAAAAGAAAAAAAGAATAACTAAACAACGAATATGAGTAATTGAACTATTGGTACAATTAAGATTCAAGGCACCAAAATGCTCAGAAAATAGTTTTAAAGGGAAAGTTGAGTTCTGGTAAAGAGAGTACAGTTTTGGTGAAACTGAATTTTAGTCAGCAAAGCCTGCACCATTAAATTACAAACTAATAGTAATACTCCACCATGCTCGATCGGAAGGAATACAACATTACAAATAACTAAGTAAAAAGCCTGTTATCATTAAAAAAAAGCCGTTAAAACTCAAAAAGGCGCTCTCTAAACACTCATCAATGTTCAACCATTCTAAATAAATAAAAATAGCTGCGCTCACGGAGTGCATACACACACAACCTAAATTGGTAGGCAGGACTAACAAGAAGCTAGTCCAGATGGTGTCCTACTGGACTAGTGTTATCCTAGTAATGCTAGCCAGACTTGCATATTGGACTAACGTAAAGTTAGTAATGACTACTGGACTAGGTAAGCCTATGCAAGTAATGACTGCTGGACTTGCGTAAACCTAGTCATGAAGTTAGTTAACACAGTTGGACTATGAAAAACCAAGCTAGTAATGATTGATGGACTAGCATAAAGCTAGTCATCAAGTTAGTACTGATTGCTGGACTAGTTATGGATAAGATATTCAAGAGTGCTGGACTAGCGTAAAGCTAGTCATGTCTGCTGAACTAGGTTACCAAGTTTGGATTTCCATGCTAGTCATGACCACTGGACTAGCAAGAAACTAGTAATGGATGCTGGACTATGCTGAATAAAGCTAGTTATTGCTGCTTGACTAGGAAACGACTAGCTTAAAGCTAGTGTAGATGGTGCCCAGCTGGACTAACATAGAGCTAGTACAAGCAGCTAGACTAATGTTACGCTAGTCTGGCTGTCTTAACTAGCTTGCATCAAACCTAGTCCAGCATGTGTGACAAGCGTTAAGCTAGTCAAATTCTCGCAGGTAAATCTGAAATGAAATTACATGCAGAGAATGTAATACTCTGAAAAATCTATTAAAGAAACGGAAGAATTAATATCAGGTAAATCTCAAATTTTTATTCATCCAGCGAATGCAGTTAATAAAGTTGGCACCTTGAATATTACAAATAAAAATTACATAATTGAAAACATAAATTTAATTCCAGCATTGAATAAACAGGGATGAACACTTAATGCACAAGTGTGAAACAAATCGGAAATGGAGCACACTATTATCATTGGACATGCAGACAGAAAATGATCACATAGTCTCTTTGTGAATTTTGTTATATAGGAGAAACAATTATTACTGTATTCATAGCAAATGATACAATTCCCAGCTATTAGTGACATGAATGTCACAATTTCAAGATAAAACATCAATTCACGGTATAACGAGAGCTTTTGGTTTAATAAACTGTTATTAGTTTTATAATGTGGATAAATACAAAATAAAACTATAAAAGCATGGTTTTCACCAACAATTGAAGAAATTAGCATTGCTGTCAGGACTTTTTTTTCTTCATTATGTCTGAATTTTCATTTTATCATTGTGGCTAAACAAAGTTAATACAATGATAGAACTTTCATTAAACTTTGGTGAATACAGTTACAGAACACATTTGTTCGGGGAAATACCAGTTGTCCTATAATAAGGTTGTTTTCAGGGCAGCTTGAAGTTTCAAAAAGTCCTGTCTGCAACATTCCCAATAGCTCAGAATTGCAATATACTAATATTTTCAAGTGAGACTGTCTGGAGAAGAAATATCTGAATGACGACATAATATACAGACTTATTTCAAATTACTGATGGAAATGCCTAATGTCACAGTACATACATTTCAAAGTCACTTTAATACACCGTTGCAAAGACCAGATTCTAAGCTTAGTACATCTCATAAATGGAATTGAATGGTAGCATAAGTATACAACAATTCAAGTCATGATACACAAGAAAGTTTCTTGCACAATATTACGAAATACTATCACACTAAACCACATCAGGATCTGTTGGATCATTTGGGTCACCAAATGGCTTTGCTAAACGCAGTAGAAATATCCATATAATTAATTATCTTAAGATGAATATTTAATCAAATAGTGTGGCAGAACCATGGCCTTAATCCATGAGTTAGATATTAATTAGAATAGCCAAATGGTTGAATAGCACCTTAAAATGGGGCAGTTGCTATGGTGAACTCGGGGAACTGACTGTCCAAGAAAGTCCTTCAGTCTTGTGTGAGTTCGGTAGCGGGTTGCAGTTCATGCGCGACACTGACGATCATCGTCAACGACGGGGTCGAGCACGAGTTTGTGACGGTCGATGACCAAGTAGCCGATGAGTGCTGCGAAGAGTACGTTGAAGTACGACAACGTGGTACGACGAACGCTCACGAGGATCGCGTGAAGTACGAGTCCACGATGAGTACGAGGTACACGAAGTACCCGAGGAGTACGAAGTGCAAGTCGATGACGAATACGATGGCCCAACTTGTCCAGTAAATGCTGAGATGACAGAAAGTTGAGGGGAAATGGAGGCTTCTCCTGGCCTGTACTGCCTGAAGTTGCCACTGGAAAATGGCTGGAAAAGCTGTCCTGCCTGCGCTGCATAACATGCATAAAGCGTGTGCCTCATCCTTGGTGCCTCCAATTACACCACAACATCACACTTAGTGCACAACCTGCTCCTAGGAAAGCATAGTATCCCGTTGTATCCTGTTGTAAACTCAGTATCCTGTTGTATTGCAGCACGACCTCGTTGGCAAAACGGACTTGGCAGCTCTGCTCTGGAAAATGGCCCAGGTTCACCTTTCACATGCGTAGTGACTGATTGGGATTTACTTCTACCTGCAATCATAGAATGAATAAAAATAAAAATCAAGGAATATCAGTACATTAAAGAGGTAGTTCAGTTTTGGTAGCACAGCACAATTTTTGTTGTGAGGTAATGAAAAACTGAGTGTCGAATTTTAAAGAACATGCAATTTTAATGACAAAATACACTTTATTTGGTCAAAATCGGTTCAGAAATGGATAAAATATCCGATGGTAATAAATTTGGGCCCCACATTTATTCAATGATTTTTTTTTATAAAAAAAATGCTTAAACTTGTTCAAACATTTTCAAAAGCGGTTTAAAATAGTTATCTGTTATGCATAATTTTGTTGTATGAAAGTGGTTGAAACTAATACCATTTTAGAGAGCACCCTCTTGTGTTTTCATGGCTCTTTTTGAATGATAACGGGCTATTTACTTAGTCGTTTGTAATACGTTTCGAGCATGGTGGACTTATAACTATTAGTTTGTTATGTTACTGTGCAGGTTTGCGTTTATCCTTACCCAAAACGGTACTACCCCTTAAAATATATGAATTCATATAAATATCGATTAATAATAATTAACTAAACAGAAAATGATTCTACAGGATATTCTATATTGACCACAGTTATACATGTGTGGCATTTATCAGAAATGTGTAAGTAATCAAACAATTAAAGAAGTAAGAAAATAATGATAGCTCATACAAATAATGATGAGAATACAAATGAACATTTTTAAAAGGAGATCAATCCAGTGAAATAAAGGTAAAGCAAAACATTAATAAAGAACACCTAGTATGTAAGATAAGAAAAAACAATAATTATGTAAATATACTAACCTCATGAATCAGATAAGACGTTGAGGCACGATTCCTTCTCTAGTTCGAGTTGATCAGCATGATGACTGCCGCTTATCCAGTCTCTTGAGGGTGAACACTTTTTGACGCAGGAAGGCGAGACATCTCGTCCCGTTTCGGTGTGGAATGAAGAATGCCACTGAAGGGGTCATCTGACAAATAAAAAGAATATTATGTATATAAGTAAACTGGATTGGAAACAATATAAAATACAGACACATTTATAAATAAATGAAAGCATTGCAATATTGCTTGTTCTTGATTTTTAAAAAAATGTTGCTGTGGGGAAAAACATTAAGAACATTTTGTATAAATAAGAAAAACAAGAAAGAAAAATACTACTAACCTGATGATGAAAAAGATGATGGCACGACAATGAGGAGTGGAGCGTCCAGTCATTGAAAGGTCACTTGTTCCAACAGGAGGGTCACTGTAACTTTCATCAATCCTTTATTGAAAGAAAGAAGTAAAAATAATACAACTTCTTTCTTTTTCAGTTTTACTTTTGACTTTCGTGAAAAGAGACATTTGATTTGTAAATATTATCCGATTGAGTTGGTTATCCTTGAAGCTCTGTATATATAGTTTGTACAGATAATGTTACTGATAATGATATTTTAATTAAACAAATAACAAAAGGGGAAATCTAAAAAAATAAATTTAGCATAAAATAGGGGGAAATAATATTCAACTAGTCCCTCCCCTCCATTTTTGATCAATTTAAACACCCCCACAATCACAAATGGTATCGTCCGCTAAAAATAGACCGACCGCATAAGTAGGTACATAATGGACTGTTCCATATCATTGTAGGAGTGTTTATAATATGCTTGCACCCAGACGTTCACTGATGAGTTGTAAATGAATTATGTATGCCTCTTATTATAGAAGCTTCGACATTAAACTAATATTTCAAAATGTACACGACTCTGAATTCACAATCAACTCACAATCACACAAAATGATTTCACACTGCATAAGTCCAAAGGTCAAAGCAGCCGCAAAAAATAGGACAAGGTCACGACAGAGCTAAGTGCCCCTATACTGTACTGTACTGTACGTACGTAAGTACAGAGGCAGTGTACAATGCATGGCATCGATATCGTTCGATACATTTTTGTCTAAAAAGCCTAAGAAAATCTCCAGAACTCCCCACACAAAACTACATATTACTAGTATAGAAACTTAAACTTCACATAATAATGTACCAAAGACATGTGCGATTCATATACTATATAGTCTTACCTTCAGATTGTCCAAATGCAGGTCAAAATCAACCGAATTGTCGTAACTTTTGTTGAACTTCTAGCTCTGGTATGAGCATATTTTGTTGGAGTACGAGCTATGTACACGTACACATTATGTACGTAGGATCTTTGATTATTTATAGCTCTTGAGGTTACAGTTGAAACCCGTCACAATTTAGTTTATGATAAATTCTCCACTTTGACTGTACTAGCTTAAGCTAGTTCCTGTACTAGCTTAAGCTAGTTCCTGTACTAGCTTAAGCTAGTTCATCCACATGCTATGTTCTTGGCGTTTTACTGCAAACTAGTACAGCATACAATAGCATGCTAGTCAGGATTGATTTACTAGCTTTGGGTTAGTAAACCTCGCCCTGATATAATCCAGTAGAGCATTACTAGCCACATTGCCGCATTTTACTAACATCATGTTCGTAAAGCAATTTTTACTAACTTGCTCTACTAGGTTAATGCTAGTCAGGCTAGAAATTGACCCGTTTAGGTTGTGTGTGTACCTCCGCCGCCCTGCGCGAATGAACTGAGACAGGCGAAAAGAAAGTGATTAAAAAATCACATTTTGGGGAAACAAATGGACACCAAAGCGTCATATTTCCGTAAAAAATAGCCCAAGCTTACCTTGTATATGTGTGGTTTCATTTAAAAGGGTGGTACAGTTTTGGTAAGGCGGAACTTTAGTAACCAAACCTGGACAGTAACATTATAAACTAATAGTTATAACTCTACCATGCTCGAAAGGTACACAAAATTACAAACGACTAAGTAAAAAGCCTGTTATCATTAAAAAAAAGTCATTAAAACACAAGAGGGCGCTTTCTAAAAAGGCATTGGTTTCAACCATTTTCATGCAAAATTATGCATGTGATGTTTTATTGAAATAATTATTAAATAGAGAGATCATCAACAACTATTTAAAAAAACGCTTTTGAATTTTTTTGAAAAAGTGCAAGCATTTTTTAAATTTTTTGAAAAAAATCATCTAATTATTTTGGCCCCAAATGATTATAAGATCAGATATATTTATTGATATTCCAGCCGTTTATGGGTCGATTTTGACTAAATAAAGTTTATTCTGCCATTAAAATTGCATGTTCTCTCAAATTCGAAACTCAGTTTTTCATTACCTCACAACAAAATTATGATGTGCAGCGCCCTCTTTACCAAAACTAAACTACCCCTTTAATACTGTCTTTTGATGACATTTTTCACGGCGATTCTGAACATTTTTGGCAAATTAAATCCACGAAACAAGCCTCCTGCTGTCAATTACTATGCCAGAGTTCTGGCGGACGAAGGGGCTTGCTGACTGCTGTGGTGTGCATTCCTGCCGGGCCGGATTGAATACCTTGCGCAATCAAATGAAGCAATGAATGAACGAAAACAATAAAATCGTCTATTTACATTACTTACATGTTTGCATGGCTACGAGAACAAAATAATACCTGCAAAACCAGCAAACAAATGCGCTGAAAATCTCGGTAACTGCACAGACCGGGCACAGACCACAGTAGGGAGTTTTCGCTTATGTGAACGAGAACGAGTTTCCCGTCCTAGAACGACCGTTTCAGGGTGGCCCAGAAATAACGGAACGGGGTATTTGCCACTGTGATAATATGTTCACTGGATAGATAATCTTTTTAAAAGAAATTCGTTATTCCGAACACCCAAACAAAAACATTACTGTTGATGATATCAAAGTTCTTTTTAAAAGATTATCTATCCAGTGAACCTAGTCTGTATATTTCTTTATAATGGAAAGTACCCCGTTCCGTTATTTCTGGGCCACCCTGTATAAGCAAATAATATGCGTATGACGTAATACTCCACGTTGGCACTGTTTAACAATAGTAACTAGGTCCGGTAAGCTCCGGCATACTTATCTTGCCGAACCTAGTTACTATTGTTAAGTTTGCCAACGGGGAGTCTAAACGTCATACGAATATTATTTGCATACATCACAGAAGCGGTCTATTGGATGTAGTCAACCCGTGCTGTTCACTACCTGTTCGCTGCCTTTGAACCATTTTCGTTTTTAGTTAACGCGCGTTCACAATGACGTCGTTCCCTTCTACACATAATCATGACAAACACTCACACACACCTTACACTTTCAAACATACACATGCGCAAACACACGACCCGACTGAATTATTCAAACTCCAACACAGACACACACACATACACGCATTCAATCACACAAAACACACACACACTTACACACACGTATACTCACACGCACAAACATCCACTCCCGCACGCACGCACGCACGCATTCGCACTCAAACAAACAAAAATGCACACAAACACCCCACACATGCGCTCACACAAACACAAACCCTTACACACGCGTATACACACAAACACAACACTAATAAAACTCCCACACATACGCATACAGATACACAACACACACGCACACAAACACAAACACATGAATGCACACTCACAAATGCACACAAACACCCACAAACGCACATCCACATAAACACAAACACACGCACGCACACTCATCCACGCGAGCACTCAAACAAACACAAACACACGCACACACTCAAACAAAAACCCATACCCGTACACATACGCAGATACACACACGCACGCAGGCACTCGCATTCCAACAAACACAAACAAACACATATACACTCACAAACACACACACACACGCACACATGCGCACACACGTACACAAAGCCACACACGCACACATTCAAACACACACGCATACACCAGTTACATAATCCACCACACATACACATACACACGCACACATTCAAACACACACGCATACACCAGTTACATAATCCACCACACATACACATACACACGTATAAAACACACACACACACACATATACATGTTGATACTTCTCTGATTACGTAATTCTGAAGACGGTGCACTGGATTTTCCGACGAACCTGAAATCGGGCATGAACTAGTGCTCAGATTGGCAGAGAGAACGTAAGTGACGTAATTTCTCGCCTAAATGACGTCATTTCTTCTAGTAGGGGCCACAAATATGGGTGTTCACTGCAGTTTGGGGTACAATTGTTTTACTTGGCATACAAACTCCTTGGATCAAAAGAAGAATATTTATCCAAAGAGAAACTCTGTATATCAATTATGGAAATTAGGCGTAATTTGCATAGATACAGAGTGTCTCTTTTGACGAATTTTCTTCTTTTGATCCAAGGAGTATGTATGCCAAGTAAAACAATCGTACCCCAAAATGCAGTCATGGACCCCTTAACCACCCCACTACTCGTCGTCTTCACGTTTGCGAAAATACCGTAGTCACATAAATGGAACTGCATGCATATCGCATGGTGATTGATACAGTACACATGTACAGGGCATAAACCAGTGGCCATATTCATAAAACCCCGATAAGCTAGTTGGTTGATCAAATTACGATTTCGATGTCCGCTAGGCTTAACTGGTATTCACAAAAGGCCGATAGGCTAAATTCGCTATCGTAGTCAAGGCCTGGCCTAGCATGACAACCCATCTGTCTAAATTCCACAAGCATTTGGTATTCCACGACATTGTTAGTCGAAATGCGAACAATTACAACAATAGATCTGCGGTGCCGACTAAATGCATTGAAATCTATTTATGCGGGACGTTCTGAATAGAGCTTTGTTGGACTTACAACAAAGGCGTGAAGTTGAATGACGACCTAACACCCAGCTAATTTTTTCTTATTCACCAAAGCCAGATAGGACAAATTTTAGCGACACTGGACCAAAAATTTAGAGGTACTCTGATGTACCTCTAAATTGCTAGCAAGTAACAATCTGCCCGGTTTTTGTGTGTATGCGTGTGGCGCTATCGTGAACATGGCAAGAGGAATATTCGAATAAGGGATATTAGAGATTTTTTATGATAGCGTGATGTTAGTTCAAAATAGTTCCCCAAGTAACATACTTTTCCGTGTATGCCCTAGCATCCTTGTACTTCAGCAATAACATCTTTTATCAGCTTAAATTACATGTTTTTATATGGAGAGTAATTTGCCTTTATTTGTCCTTTTTGTGACATATTAGCTTACTTTTGCAGTTCGGATTGATTTTATGTGATTTCAATTCTGTTTGGTTGAATCTATCTATATATAATACTATTTAATGCAATTTCGTTTCTGTTTTCACTGCAATTGAATAGTTTCCCTTGTCATGCTATCATATTATAAGCGTGGCGGAGCTTGATCGTAATGAGTATTTGGTTTTACTTCATTGGGGTGGCTATGAAAACATGTGCTTACGCGTGATCCCTCCCCCCCCCCCCGCCCCGAAAAAAAAACATCATTCCTACTCACGCTCATATCTACAGTAACACCCTTACATTTAGGAATTATAGCTTTTTGTTTTGGACACAAGTTACCGCCCCCCCCCCCCGTTTACCCCAGATAAGACAATTATGTCCTACTACCCCCCCCCCCCCCCCCCTTACTGCATCACGTTGTAGAACACATAAGACGCTTTTATGATTGGAACAATACGGAACAATTCGTTCATTCACATGTTCGAGTAAACTGCGCTTTTATGCGATGTCAAACAAACTTGCAACAGATGGAATGTTACCATGACAGCCACGATGATTAAATTAGATCATCCGAGTTGTTAGCTTGTTATCGGTATGGTTAGCAGTGCTTCTTGAATTACGATTTAGCAACCCGCTACGAAGATTTTAAATGGCTATTGTATTACAGGGCTTAGACGCTCGTTGATTGGTCGATATGGTAAGGGCATAGACAGCGTGCAAAATCTACACACATTACTAAAGACATATGCTATGCACGTGTGTGTTGTGCACTGGTTTGTGAAAACAAAGGTGATCACCCAAGCGAGTTGTGTGATTTCCCCGCTAGTTATCGTCCAAAATGGCATTTTGGCAAGGAGATAAGGCCGAGCTGACAGATAGGCTATCGGGCTTTTATGAATATGGCCACAGGCCACTATAGTTGGCGCATGCGCATAACAGGCGAACAGACGAGAGGACGAGAGGACGAACGGACAAAGGGAAACAAGGGAGACCGAAAACACAACCTCCTGCCAACTCCGTTGGCGGAGGTAAATATTGTGCATGTGATGTATTGTTAAAGTAGTGATTAGATAGAGAGATAATCAACAACTATTTAAACACCTGTTTTGTACATTTGTGAAAAGAGGAATCATTTAAAAAAGAATTTAACGGCTGGTTCAAAATTGTCAAATAAATGTGGGGCCCCACATTTATTACAAATGGTTATGTTTATGGTTATTTCAGCCATTTCTTAACGATTTTGATCAAATAAAGATTATTCTGTCATTAAAATTGTGTGCTCTTTCGAATTTGACAACAAGTATTTCATTATCTCGCAACAAAATATGTTGTGTAGCGCCCTCTATACCAAAACTATCCCTTAAATAACGAAGCTTGCGGTATAACACGCACTGAAATATACTTGGGAGGACCACAGACGCCTTTGCAGTACACATCGTATTCATAATTTGAAACCATTGCTTGGTATCAACAGATGACTAAAGCCAGGGGTTGTCGATCCGTTTTTGAGATTGGGGGGGGGGGGGGGGGGGGGGGGGGAGGGGGGCGAAATTTGAAATGTTTTCCAGAGTGACCACTGAGAGAGCTAAAAGCCCCACATTGGCATGCCCGGAAGTTTTTATTATGCGCTCATTGAAAGTGTCTTGATGGCTCGAAGACCTGACTTTGGGGGGCACCCACATTTGTGGACAATAATGGGGGTCCAGGGGGCGGAGTCCCCGGAAGCTTTTAGATTTCAGACATTTGCTCCTAGCATGGGTGTTAAAATTGTATAAAATAGTGAACCTACTCATAACGTATTTGTATAGGGCATAGCGAGGAAAAGACTGAGCCTTGCATGAGATGGATCCACGTGATCATGTATACTATAGAGCCATCGCTGTAGTCTAGGGCATTGGGCTCCCATGAAACTAAGCAAGGGCGTCAACAATTTCTCAAAAGTGTAGGGGAGACATTGCGAGGAAGCGAAGCGACCGAGCGGGGGGAGGGTGTGTCCCCCTCCAAAGTAGGGAGCTTTTGTATTTTTGGGCGTGAAATTGTGCGATATAGGTATATAAGTATATAGGTATGGAACCAAACATACATAATGACAAAGGGAGGGGGACAATCTGCTCCTTTTTCAAATGTGGGGGGACATGATATTCCAATTTGATTTGCGTTCAGCGCAAATGTACCGATATTATTTTATTTTCTGTGACGGTGTGCTATCTATATATGAGGGTTTAATAAACTTCGTTTGAGGTGTGTGTTTGAGAAATTACGCTGCCCAACACATTTCAAAAGGTGAGTTCCCGCAACCCAAATTAAACTTGCAATATGAGAAACTGTATGCGCGCGAAGCGCGCGGAAAAAAAGAGATTTACAGTCCTTTTCAAACTAAAAATCGGCTATTTTGAAGATTAATTATTGATAAATGTGTCTTTCCCCTCTTTGGCATTATATCACTCGATTTTTTTCTTCCTCATTTTCGGAATTATTGGGGGGGGGGGGGGGGGGGGCGACCGCCCCCCTTCCCCCCCCCCCCCCCCCCAGGATCGACACCCCTGACTGAAGCTTATCCTGATGATACATGTACCTGTTTGCCCGCACCACCACTGATATGTTAAACTTTTCCTTTTCTCCGTCATGAAAAAGCCCCCGTGCACCAACAGTCCAGCCCCCCTGTCTGCCCTTCACTAAAAAATAATTTATTTTTAGGCCAGTGTTACTTGGGAGCTGTAACGTTGATAGTCATTCTTTAGGATCAGTTTTGAACTCGGCAACTGAAACAATTATTAAAATGTCCAACCTTTTCTCGTTCATTTCTCATTTCCAAAATATGGAATGTTCAGCATTTATCCGTTATATTGAAAACACGAATATATATTTTGGGCGCAAAATTAAAAAAAAGGATGACTTTGTATGTGTCATTCTTCGTCGTGTTACCAACTTCAGTATTTATATTCGAAGAGAGATGAATGTACATTCAATTAAAAATGGACATTCCAGACAATATGTTTAAAAGCTTAGTACTTTGGACCCTAAACAAGAATGCCACCTATCAATGTTAATAATAACTACAAATGGATGATATGTAACCTAATTCAAATACTGATAATCACATCTTAATAATCTTACCTATGCAAGGAAAATAGGACAGTTTTGAAGGAACTGGTTTCTGTTGTAATATAACACAGTTTAACAAAATAGTACTTAATCATACTTGAACCACGATATCTGACATGTTTGATTTAAAGGGAAAGTCCCCCAGGCTTTTGCAAGCCAAATTTCAAAGGTTGCGAGGTTATTGTCTTATACAAAAGAAAATGTAATTTAACAGCATGCCTGAACAAAATTAGGGCTTAAACAACCTCTTATTCATAGAGTTTATAGTTGGTTATAAACCTCCAAAAAATAAAACGCGAGACGCGTTTTATTGTCTCATTCATAATCCTTCACCCGTCTGTAAATTCGTTCACGTATAATCGATCTCACTCTCTGCACCGCTGATTTATACTCGGGGGCCCGTGGCCGGGGTGAGAGGTTGGGGAGTATACGCTATTAAGCTCTCCGTTACTTTGCCTAGTCAGGCTACGGGGCTATACGTAGACCGATTATCTTTATTTATTAACTGGTTAATTGTTTCTAGGGTCAGCACGCATAAATCAGAATAAATCTGTGAAGATTCCATCCTACTTAGAAATAAAGGAGTTTTTAAACCCCGTAAGTGACTCGGTGTTTTTGTATGTTACTCACGTCCGCATATTGCATGCATATCAAAACCACGCCGTCTGTATGTGAAGAAGAAATTAATAGAAAAGCAATTGGCAACAATAGTCAGATTTGCATGACAGTTTAGTGTTCCACAGACTTTGAGTGCACGCTATTAAACTGCCTGCGTTTGCCGTGTGTAACTGAATGACCGAAAATCAATCATGTACTGACATATTCTTCAAACTTCATATCTTTTCCTTCTTTCTTTCATTTCAGATTGTTATTTTGTAGCATGCATATAAGAAATTGTATCTATACACAGGTTTCTCGTAAATAAGTTCATGCTAGTTGTATTCTGACAATGAATCAGCTAAACATAGCAAGTGGCCGAAATGTAGGACATTGAGGAGACGCGATCTTTGCTATTTTTTTCTTGGTAGTGTTTCATTCATAGAATCTAAATTATAGCGTTCTTCAATTTAAAATTTCACATGGGTGTCATATTTATCCCCATCTAGGTATTGGATACTTTTAAGATGATTTGTAAAAGGAGGAGAGTCCCTATAAGGGCTGCAGAACCCAAGCCCGCCCTACCCCCTCCCACGCTTGGCCTAATTTTAACATTTATCATGTTTATATTTAAGGGTATTTATGATTATATCCGAATTGAATAAGCAAGAAACAGGCGATGATGATCACGTAGCCTATTATTCATTGCGATCTGAAAAGGCGTGTTCTCGGAACTCAAATTGTTCTATTCGACTTCTTCTTTATTTATAATTACATTATATTTATGGACTTTTGACATTGTGCCATGAAATATTATTCATAACTTAACATAGATAAGGGTTCCCATATATTTGTTTTCCCTCGATAAGTATTGTTGATTGTACTGTATTAGATTGTGCAAACACTATTACAATTATCTTTCGTCCATCCTAAGGAAAATACAAACACCACCCAATTCCGAAATGACAATAACCTATTTTCCCGAACATCTGACAACTATTGATGGATGCTTTGAGAGGCATAATCTTGGAATTTTGATAGGTATTCATATGTATTGAATAATATAGGTTGTCCAGCTCGATTTCGCGATTGTTTCATTCAGACTGATCATTATAATTATAAACATGTGTACCACGATGCATGGGCTGATTGTCTTGTGGGAGTATGATGGGTGTGTGGTGGGTGTGTCAGGAGGTGTTGATTGTGTGGTGATAGAATGCATTGATGTGAACGATTGTATTGTGTCCCTGTGTGTACGTGTATAGTGTCTGTTTTAGTGAGTGCACTATGGTCTGGTGTGCTTTGGATGACGTGCTTTGTGGAACATATGTATGTATATGGGTATATTCGTTGGAACGCGTTTGTGGCCATTTTTTGATAGTTTGAAATAAATGTATTTTTATTTTTGTAATTAAATATATGTCATACCCTAGCAGCTGTGGTTTTTGTGATTTTAAATTGATGATTGATACTGTTTATTTTTATGTCAAAATGTATATGCATGTATTTGTATACACAGGACCATGTTTTAAAACAGTGTATAAATATGTTCAATCAAATGAGCAAACGAATTCGCGCGCTTTTGTGATCGCCGTAACAAAGTAGCATTCGAATTCGTGCAAAAATCACGTCCGGAGCAAGTGAATTTGCACGATTGTCATTCGATTTGACACAAAGAGCATATCTTTTCATCGATGGTCGTTCAAATTGAGAGTAGTGAACGGGCACGCAATGTTTGAATTACTGCTTTTAATTTAACAGAAGTTAAAGGTATATCAGCAATACATCGGCTAAAAGCAGTGGCGTATCGTATTGGGGCAAACCCAAGTCATATCCGGGCAAAGGCATGTTATGTTTAGAAAACATCAAGACAAAGTCACAAAAGGTATATTTTGGGGCGGTTTTTGCTTGTCATGTGAGAATAAAGGCCCCGTCAAACCAAACCCGACACGACACCACGACACGACAAAACGACATGCCTCACGACACAAACAAATCGATACTGTGCAAACTCTATTGACCTGTCACACCGAACACGTCATCGTGTCGTGTGTCGTGCCCGTGTCGTGATGGGATTTTTTTGTCGTATCACCGAAAACCAAAACATTAGTTGTATGATATTTTGTTCAGGTTGCAAGCTGGAATGCTAATGTAAGATTTTAAAGCATTTCACTGTTAAAATAAGACCTAGTAGTAGTCATGGTGAAGCAGTGGCGTACCCAGGATTTTTTAAAGGGGGGCGGGGGGGTTATTTTGTAAAAAATTCCAAGCCAAGCCGGGGGGGGGGGGGGGGGGGGGAGGAGGGTGGGGGGGGGGGGTGTCTGTAAATTTGTTTCGAAGCCGAGACCAAGTACTTTCAAAATTGTCGAGACCGGAGATCTTCAAACAATTTTGGGGCTGAGACCGGGTTTGAGTAGGTCGAGACCAGGTTTTAGTCGGTCGAGACCAGGGGTGGTATTCTGTAAGTTCATCCTAGAGTTGCTCTTAGGAGTTGCTCTTAAGATCAACTTTAAGAGCTCCCTAAGATGTGCCTAAGTGGTATTCTGTAAGTTGCTCTTAGGACGATCTTAGCATGAATAATGAATAATTAATCAGCTCATAAATATTCATTAAAAAATTAGCCACGCCCATTAATAACCGTTCGACCAATCATCGTCTTTGTTTTCATTGATGAACAACCAATCATTTTTCAGAATTGTCAAGTAAATACCACGTGGCCACATCACGATTGATTGATTGATTGATTGATTGATTGATTGATTGATTGATTGATTGATTGATTGATTGGTTGGTTGGTTGATTGATTGATTGATTGATTGATTGATTGATTGATTGATTGATTGATTGGTTGAGTGATTGATTGATTGAGTGATTTGGTTCATATCGTTCATGGAAATTCTTTTACAGACGGTGTTGCAAAGTATAATACAGTTACTGTACTGCAACATATTTTTACGGTATGACAGTATAATAACAGCAAGCATATTACTCATTTAAACTTCGTGCAGTTAATAAAGGAATAGGAATATGTAATTGAAAATAAATACATGTTTAAGCGTCCTTTATTTCCTTGAGATAGAATTGAGATGTAACATTATCTGCTTATTTAATGTTTGAAGAAAATGTTTGTTTATATAATTTGTACATGTTTTGAATTCGGACACGTATACAATTTATTGCTTAAACTCTCAGGGAGCAATATTGAAAACGTGCATTTATGACATCAATATAAGTTGATTTCAGTCCATTATGATGTTACTGAATATTATAGATGGAAGATGAAAGCGTGTTGCGCGCATCATTCGCGCATCGACAGCGCGTAATAAGTAATTTGCGCGCAATATGCTTGGGCCTTAGCAACTGTGTACCCACCACACCTAGTAACAGTATAATTCGTCAAAAATTGCATAACCTCAACTGCAAACATGTCGACCATCAAAGTGCGCTGTGAAAATTTCAGCAGAGATGAGAAGAGTGTTCTAATCAGTGAAGTGAACGATAGGAAGAGTATAATAGAGGGGGAGTTTTCGTCGACATTGACGTTCAGTATGAAGGAGAGGGCTTGGGAAGCAGTGGCCAAAGCGGTCTCGAATGTTGACGGGAACATTCGGGAGGCTGAGAAGTGCCGAAAAAAATTTGGACAAATGAAGTCGGAACTGAAAAAAAAGTTGGCGGCGATGAGAAGAGATAGTGATAAGACAGGAGGAGGTCCATCGCCAGGGAGTACGGATAAGGAGGAGGAGGCCCTGCGAAAGTTCATCCCAGACGAACTCGTGTTTGGGGTCGAGGGAGGGGTGGAGACCCCCACCTTTGCCCCGACTCAGACTGTGGGGGATAGCGTTGTAGTTGCGGCTCTGACGGCATTGGCAAGTGGTGTCGTGATTCAGGGGCCGGCCTTACCACTTCCAGGTAAGTTAAAACTAATACATGACAATTTTGTGCGTTTATCAAATTTTGCACTTGTAGTAGTAGTACGGTATAGTATTCTCATATTTATGTGAACGTCATATGTCGATACAATTGTGCACCAGTGTCTAGACCCTATAATATATAATGTCCCTCTCCCATTTCAGCTTTCCCGACCACCATGCCATCGACATCAGTCCCGATCGCGAGTGGGCCATCCCGAACCCCAAAGAAGAGGCCGAGCCCAGCTAAAAGGAGTCGTGATGGTGACCAACTTGATGTGACCGATGCCGGTGATAAAGAGGGTATGGACAGATTGATCTGCATTGGAGAGGAGCGACTAGCATGCGAGAGGGGGCGTCTGGAGATTGAGAAGAAGAGGATGGAGATGGAGGTAGCGCGATTCGAGATGGAAAAATCAAGGTTCGCAATGGAGAAACTCCGCATGAGCTCGACCACGTCAGAAATATGGTAAATATCTAGACCTAAGTTTTGATATGATAGCCTAATAATACAATATTTAAAGTATATTTCCATACCACCCTCCCCCTCCCACGATACCGGAGTGGCGCAGCCCCAAGCGTTCCGGATCTACCGCGGTTCGGATCCTAGGCTAGGTACGTAAATATGTATGTACTGTATATCGATTCGACTTCTTTCGCAGCTAGCATATCATGCATGCAAAATACATGCCGACGACGCGACAAGTATATCGACGACGACGGCAGTCACGGCATACGATTCTGACTTTATAACAAGAATGTCTATTTTCTAGTTCATTACCCTCAGTATAGTTGACTGGCTGTGATCATTCAAGTCTCAAGTAAAGAGGTATGTCATTTTTAGGTGATACGTATAGCGTATCACGTATTGTTATTACTCAGCGGGGTGTTTCCACAATCGCACAATACTTCACGATCATCTCTGGCTTTGTGTATATAACTCGTGTCATGTTACAAGGCTCGATCTCGATAAGATCTTGTTCATAACATATCAAATTATCATGCGACATCATTTGATAACGCTACCACGATCCGTCGTCATTTCCCGCGGTCATTCCGATTTCATTCGACATCATTTTGATAACGCTATCATGATCCGTCTTTATTTCCCGCGGTCATTACGATCTCCAAATATACCGCAATTGTGGAAACACAATTATTTTTATTCTTTTTCTTTGTACGTTTTTTGTGTCTCGTGTCTGTAAAATTTGGCTGGGGATATGATAATGAAACCTGGTGAACATAATAGACCTTGGTCCGACATTGTGCACCTGGGTAATGATTATGACGGTACTACCCTGTGACGTCATGGAGACGCCATTTTGTGAAATATTTCAACAGCCCATATCTTTCTTACGTAATGGTATATTTTCACCAAATTTTGTACATGGCAAGCTAAGTTCAAGGGCTATATAAAAATGTCGCACCCAAGGTCGTACGGACAACGACGGACGCGTACGCGCGCGTCAAAGGGTAAAAATCCTTGAAAAATTCTCAAATCATCCGGCGAACCAATTTTCCATACGTTTCAGGTCATTCCGAGCATTTCAAAATTTTGCGCGCGTGCGCGTTTGCGCGCGCGCTTTTTCACGCGTAGCGCGCACGGAACAAAAAAATGGCGTTTTTTTTTTTGGAAACTGTTCCCAATACTTTCTATGATAAATTAAAACAGTTTCCAGATCTCCTCGACCAAAAACGCTCGAACAGGAGGGCGTAAAACTTTAAAATCCGCGAGTGCTGCTATGCACAAAATATGTACAAAATATGCCCTTTTTTAATTGATAATAATTTTTAAAATCCACGGGCAATTTTGTTAAAAATATTTTTCCTTGCAGACGAATGAGTTGTAGATACAACGTCATGCATCCTTATCGCCAACCAAACCTCATTATGTAATCATATGACCATGAGAAGTTAACATTAGCAGTTTTCAACGATTTTATCATTTGCGATTATGTATATATCGTGTTTGGATTCCGATATCTCGGTCAATTCTGCTTGAATCTGTCCCAAGTTTTGATATCTTGTAGCTGGGACGATCCTGAACAATTACTATCTCTTTCCGACCGGAAATGTGCCGATGCGCGCGTGCTACACATGAAATCCGCGCGTGCTGCCATATGTAAAATATGTGAAAATGTGGTAAAAACATGCCCTGTTCAATTGATCATAAATTTGAAAATCCATGTTCAGTATTTTGGTTGTTGTGTATTCGTGACAGAGTATGAGTTGTAGATATGGTGCGATATTCAAAAATCGCCAATCGGACATCGTGACGTCATCAATTTGCCATGAAAAGCGAAAATTAAATTTTGATTGATTTCATAAATTTTGTGTTATGTTTTGAAGGTGCAGTTGTGTGTCTATCTCCTTCGATTCTGGTCGAATACGTCTACAATTTTGATATGTTGTAGCGGAGATCTGGAGGAAAAATAATATGTTCCTATTATGTTACTCACATAATGGCAACATTTGTTTTTTCTCTATTGCAATGTAGGATACAAATATTTCAAGATATTCCGAGTAAGCCGTTATATTTCTTTTGTTTCGTAACTTATGGTGTTTTTAATTAAATATTTGAAAACAGTAATTGGTTCTCCAAACAGGGCACATCAAATTGATGCATATAATGCCTTGCTAATTAACGTGACTAAGCCGCCCTCCCCAAAGTATGAGGCTTCGCCCCTATTACTACGTCGTTCAACGCCCACCTGTTTTCAGTAACGGTCGAAATAATCTCTCAACCCTAGCGTTTGCGTGTAGTAATCCCTATTAGCGCTGCAATAATGGAGAAAGGTGATTTTGACTCGACCTGTATCAACGTAATTTGATCCCTACGAACTGAAGTATATACCGCGATAACACGGCCCTCTCTTCCTACACACGAAGTGGGGATCAAGTATTGTGCCTGGAAAGTTGTTGTCTCTTCTCTGATCAACACGTTATTGTACAGGTAAGACAATATAATTTCTATCTTACATGGATAATTGAAGTTACATCGCATTGTATAATGTTAAGGTAGTCATGTTAAAGTTTTATATTTATAATGAATGAGATGGAAACTAGTGGAATTATGAGGGAAGAGTTTGAGAGAGATTATACTAGTTATAGTTGTATAACTTGCTGAATATTGAGAATAATCTTTGTATTGTTTATGGTAATTATCTAAGTAATAATTATATACTGGTTGATCAATGTAAAAGAGATACACAAGTTGTGAATTAATACATGTATATTATAAGTGAGTATACTGTTGCATAAAGATTTAGCATGAGGTACTGCTGTGAACAGTGAAGATTAACTTTGAATGTTCGATGTGAACGAGACTTATAATTATTTTTCTGTGTGTTCTCCTATACTTATGATTGTATAAATTTGTGGAACCAGTCAAAGCATAAAGCCGTGTGTATGAAAAGGGTTTAGTTATTCCAATCGCCCCTTACCGAAACTAAAATTGAGATAAACAAACGTATATATCTGCAGTCTGTCTCATTCACGAAATGAAAATGATGTATTCGCTTCTCTGAGAAACCTCCCAAAAGAATAACTTTGTACGATTGCATGGTTTAAAGGTACACTTGAGTATTGGTACTTTCCGAAATGCCCCATGACACAAAATTGGTTGGTTCTAATTCAATTAGAAAGTTCCTTGAATAAAACATGTAAAATGAGAATCATTCCCTTTCAAATGTTCTCATAATTGTAAAATTTCATTTAAAAATATTTTATTTATATATCGTCTAGACAATCGATATCTTGATTTTTTTTTAAATACTTAAAATGCATATACACTTCTTAAAAAAAAAAAAAAAAGAGGTTTTTAAATAGTTGATACTATCTTTATCTAATCATTATTTTCACAAAACATCACATGCACAATGTTGCTTTCTTAGAAAGCACCCTCTTGAGTTGTAACAGCTATTTAAAAAAAAAATGATAACCGGGTCTTTACTTTGTCGTTTGTTATTTTCTATACATGTCAACCATGGTTGAGTTATAACTGTTAGGTTGTACTGTAATGGTGCAGGTTTTGATTAATACAATTTAGTTTGACTAAAACTCAATTATCCCTTTAAGAATATTTTTGATAGTTTTTTCCCCTATCTATCATCCCCTCAGTACACCAGGGATTCAGGAATTGTTTATTTTAGTTCGGTCACTTCACAAACATGTTGTAGATTCGAGTAGCCATTTTGACGCTAGGATTTAAAGTGCCATTGTCAGTTTTGAGATTTAGTTTAGTAATTTGATATTATTTATAAAGTTAATATATTTTTTTAAAATATGAAATACATTATTTGATACTTGATTATTATAAGGAGTTTTTGTGATAACTGTTTAATAATGTTTAATGTTTAATAATTCTTTATAAGCATGCATGATAGGTCTGATGGTGACAGGGTGTAGTCTTATCGTTCAGGCCCATGAAAGTATATTACTTTGTGTTATACATAAACTTCACTGTTAGTAGTAATTGTGCATCTTGATTGTGTGGTAAATGATATAGTTATTCAAAGTGTCTGGAACATATTTAATCACTAAGACGACGGATACTTGTGATGATGATAGATAGTGGCGATTTTTTCAAAGGGGGGGGGGGGGGGGTTATTTCGTCAACCAAAATTGTCAAGGGGTGCCGGTTGAGGGGTTGTTAATGAAGAATTTTCCAGGGGTGGGCGTCGATGAAGATTTGTCGGGGGGGGGGGGGGGGTGTCGGTGAAGATTTTTCGAGGGGGGTGTCAGTGAAGATTATTCGAGGGGAGGGGGAAGTCGGTGAAGGTCAAAGGTCATGCGTATCACCTTATTCGTCAAAATGACGAATAACATGTCTAGTTACAGTGTAAAATTTGTCAACTGTCAAGATGATCATGATGCTAACGTTGGATTTGGTCTTGGAATAGCGTGCAGAGACTGTCGTTACACTATATCGTCTAATATTACACTTCACTTTTCACGCAGTGGCACTGCATTGTAATTGTGCATGGGCATCTTCTATGCATACATGTACTTGAACCTAATTATTACTGTGTAACCTGAATATGAGCCATGGGCCTAGGCCTAGCCCAAGCCCCTAGGTAGTATAGTATGAATGGCTGCAACCACCAGCACCACCCATAGTATGTTCTGTCGTCATGTGTAAAATACTTTGTATGCAATACACATATCATAATGATGTATGACCCCACACTACACACTGTGCACTGCGTGGTACTATTCATTGACATTGTTCTCTAATACTTTAATAGTACTAAACCGCTAGCGTCCGGTCGTAACCATTAACAACTCATTGTCAACTGGGTGCTGGTGCCTATATACGGTCCGTTTGTGTATAGCATACAGAATCAATTTGCCGTAGTGTGTTATTTTTTCGCTCGGCGGGGTAATTGATTGTGAGAGGGGTGTTGCCGGCGAATTCACTTTGACCCAGTTGACAATGAGTTGTTAACTTAATGTTTACGACTGGACGCTAGCGGTATAGTTAGAACAATGGCACCACGTTGTGTGCGGGGTCATGTGTAACAGTATTTTACACATGACAGAACAGATATGGCTGCAAGCCACATCATGATCAGGTTTGCATTATAATTTCATAGTATTAAATAAATTCAAGACTGATTTAGTGATATGATTGCCATTATTTTTTTTTTTAGTAACTTGCAGTACCGTCCATTGGCATTGCACAACGTGCATTGATGCAGGCAAGCTGCGCCGCTAACTCATTTAACTGTAATCAACGCCGGCATGTGTGAAACACTATTATAGTACATGTATGGGTGTTGTTTAGAAAAATGCTATCGTGCAAGCAAACCATAATGTGGGTATATGTGCATCATGATTCTACTGACTGGAAAGAAGAGGTTATTTTGAAAAAAGCAAATATGCACCCCCAAAATAATAATCGCATAAGTTGACAAGACTGATTCCTGAGGGAGCAAGGCGACTGAGAGGGGGGACTGGGGAGGGTGATAGAAGGGTGTGCTGTAGGGGGGTGTCTGTCCGTGCATGATGTTTTTATGCAATGTTTTACTTGAAATTATGCAATCTGGTGCATACTTATTCAATGACTTGATATGAAGTAAAATTGACCCCAAGTGCCCCCCCCCCCCCTCCCCCCACCACCAGTACGCCAATGCAAATCACAAAAAGAGTACCCTTTTCAGGTGCATTGGTTTTTATAAGTATTACGCCAATTACGGGAATAAAATGGTACAATTTATCATGTAAGAGGTTGATGATGGGACACAGGTGCGTAACAATTTTGTATTCATGATAATTCAATTTGGGGGCACATCCTTCAATGAAATGATTTTAGAAAAAGGAAACATAATTTACGTACATTTTGTTACAATTATAGGACCCCCCCCCCCCCCCACCCCTCCAATGAATAGTTGAGTTCTGGTAGAGAAAGTAGTTTTAGTCGAACTGAATTTTAGTAACCAAAACCTGCACCATTACGCAAAAGGAATTCAAAAGTTACAGATGACCAAGTAAAAATTATGATATCATTAAAAAAGAGCTGTTTTAACTAAAAAGGGCGCTTCCAGAAAGATGATTGCCAGAAACTTAGTCTTTTTGGTGCGCTCTCTACCCCTTTAAAGGAATCTAGTAACTTCGCAGAAAGTGATAAGTGGTTGATACAATATAAATAATTGTTATCTTATATGTCCACTAGTTGTTGTGTGCACATTTCAAGTTAAATGGACTTTATATGGCCGAGTAATGAGCAAAAATGCAAAGCAACATTCACCAACTCATTGCACTCACTTTGTACTTTTGTTGATCTGTAATAATGAATACATTATTAATTACTTATCTTTTGACATTTGATATATATTTGTGTCATATTTTTAATATTATTTTTATGACACAAGTGTACATCAAAAAGTAAACAGATATGTGATGTATTCATTATTACAGATCAACCAAAGTCTTAGTGATAGTCACCATTTAAACAATAAATCTTTTTAACGAAAGGGAAATTTAACAAAACTTAAACCTGTCCCATGCTTTTTTTTTATAAGAATGTACAACTGGGTATGAGTGAACCACTATAATTTTAATTGGATTCTGATGATTTGGACAATGTTACTAAGTCCCTTTAACATTTATCAATTTGGATGCAAATTTTGTTTATGCATTGTAAATGGTCAACCCTTAGTAACACACGTTGTAATGATATTGTCATACTATGGAACGATCACTTGCACGCCACACAAACAAACTTATACTCCGCTCCTCTCAACAGTATTGTACAATGAGTGGGGAAGGTTTCAATTTCTGGTACTACTTATTATTGTGTTTCCATTAAAAGAAAATAATTAATGTCACATACAATGTACGACACAATCATGGTAATTAGTATTTTAATTCATTTCAAATATAATGAAAGATGCAGCCATTGTATCATTGAATCTTTGCTTAGAATCACTCTATGCTAGGTTGTTATCTTACTTGTTATCAAATTCATATCAATATTTAATCCATCTTAAAATATGATTTACTTTGCTGGAGAAGAAAAAATAGAAAATAAATTTATGAGTTGAAAATTTACAAATTTCATGGCATATGTGCTTACAGTTTTTTCTCCTTCTTTTTACATTTTCTTTATGCAGACTGCTGGATCGATAGTCACCGTTCTTTCATCAGCACGACATGCCATCTGTGATGAGATTGAGCACAAGCAAATTTCAGAAAGAACTCCCATAAATTAACTCATTGTGTAAGATCCGGTTTTCATTCTCCTAGTATGACACAGGAATGTGTGACTGATGACTTTCATTCTCAACTTTGCTTTGTTTTTTAATCGATTATTATCTCTTTCTATGTAAAAAGTGTTAATTATTTTTAATTAAATTATTTCATATGTACATATAGAAGGTATATATTTTTATAAATTGAAATACTTATTTGTCCATAAATATATTGCATAGCAATTTAACTTATGTATTACCACTTGAAAATCTACATCTACCTGTACATTTCAATTATTGATTTTGGAATGTGGACTTGAATTATAACATGTCTAAATATGTACATGCGTTTGTAATACACTTTTATTAAAGGGATACAGTAGTTGAGTTCTGGTAAAGATAGTACAGTCTTGGTCATACTGAATTTTAGTAACCCAAACCTGCACCACTACATAACGAACTAATAGTTATAACCCCACCATGCTTGAAAGGACTACAAAATTTCAAATGACACGAGTTAAAAAGCCTGTGATCATTCAAAAAGAGCCATTCAAACTCACGGGAGTGCTGTCTAAGCACTCATCTGTTTCAACCATTTTGAATAAAATATTGTGCATGTGGTATTTTGTTGAAAAAGTGATAAGATAGAGAGATAATCACCAACTATTTAAAATATGTTTTTTTTTTTTTTTTGAAAACAGGAAGCATTAAAAAACAAATTTAACAGCTGCAGTTTTGGTTCAAAATAATCGGAATAATTGTGGGGCCCCACAATGATTACAAATGGTTATATGTTTATAGATATTTCAGTCATTTCTGAACCGATTTTGATCATATAAAGTTTATTCTGTCATTCAAATTGTACGCTCTTTCAAATTTGACACTATTTTTTTCCATTATCTCACACAATTTTTTTTTTGTGTAGCGCCCTCTATACCAAAACTCAACTATCCCTTTAACAACTTGATCTTATTGTAATGTTACAGCACAATTGATTCCATCTTCCATTTACCTTACAATCTCTTTGGTTAATCTGATGTTCAATTGATGTACATTCATTTCATGCTATAGAACATGCATACATTTGTATGTAAACCAAATAAAATGTAATATGTATTGATCTACAAATTACTTGCAGAAGTTATTGCTGCAAAACCGTTTATAATAATAATAATATGTACTATCTATATAGTGCTTATCACAATGATAATCATTTCTAATCACCTTTACAATTATATTATTACCTCAGTCATAGAATACAATGCAAATCAGCACACATTGTGTGCACCATCTCCACTCCCTGGGGAGTATTCTTTCCAAGCGCTCGGTATGCTCATGAAGATCAATCACATAAAGGCTTACCTCATTCCAGTCCCCATTTGTACACCTGGGTAGAGAGCAGCAATAATGGATAAATTGTCTTGCTGGAGGACAAACACCATATCCCTTTAATGAGGTACATTACTAATTTGCTTTACAGTAATTGATATGAAGCATTTGATTAACTTCTAAAAGATCTTGATTTTGTACTCAATGAGCTTGACAAATCTGCATTTAGATAGGCTCCTGCAACCACTGGCGTAAATCTGTTCGGAAAACACAATGCATTGGGGGGGCGAGCATTGTTTGTGAACAATTGCTCGCCCCCCCCCAATGCATTGTGCTTTCCGAACAGATTTACGCCGGTGCCTGCAACCCTGCACATACAGTTAAGTCAGTTTGTATTGTTTTGCAATAGCTTAAAGGAACTGAAGAATATAATGTACTTTGGCACTTATTCCATAGTTAATTACTTGTAAAATATGTCTGCCGAAAAAAAACACGGCAGTGATTTTAGGCAATTTTTCTAATTCCAAATCTCACTAAGCAGCCAGTTTACGCTCCGCCCACATTTAGGGTCCAGAATCGGCAGCGTGATTGACGTGTGATTGGTAATTCATTTGCTTATGACATGTACAGAATTTGATTATTTGGCCCGTTCTTTAGATGACGTCACATTCTGGCAATTTAAAAACGGGCGTTCCAAGAGCAATTCAAAATGTACTCATTACCCCAAAATTGGTTGATTTCATGGGAAATTACTGCCAAATTAATCACCTTGAGGAAAGATTACTTACAGAGCCAGAGGGCCTATTGTGAAAATTAGGCCATCTAGACGCTGTAGTACCTTATTATGCATTGAAATGTGTTTGAATGTTAACTCATATATATTTCAATAACTGAATATTTTCAAACTGATACAAACAGGTATTCTAAAGCTCAATGTTTATTTTCCTGTATGATGTAAAGTATGTTTCACATTGTTCATGTATCAAGATCAAACGGATTGTTATTAAACATTTCTTCATGAAATGATTTAGTTGAAGAATGTCTGGATGAGATGATTTCTTGCTTCAAGTCCATTTGGATGATTCTGGAGTGGTGGGTCTTCAGCATCATTGATCACCTGCTGTGGCCTGTAGTCCTCAGGTACAGGGATTCTCCTCTCAATGCATATGTTGTGCAGAATGCAGCAACTCAGAATGATCTTGCACACTCTAAAAATGAAATAATACAGATATATCAATTTTCAGTCTCAAAGCAAAAAATGTAGGTCTAGACAATACTGTTATTTACCATTTTATTCAACTTTTATTCAAATTGCTAGAAAAATTTGTGAATGAGATGTACATTTAGTACCTTGCTATGGGGGCCTGGTAATCTCTGTTGAAGAAAGTGTTACAATCAATTGTTAAGTTTGATGTAAGTCAGGGGTGTACATTCTGCAAAATATTTTAAGTTAAAATTTATTGTATCTATATAATTACGTCACTAAAAAATATTACATTGGAATAGCGATTTGCTAAAATATATTTTAGTGACTTAGATATTATGTACCGGTATATAAAATAAATGTTAACTTCCGAATACACCCCCATCATGTTATTTGATGCTCAATTCATGCCAATTCATTGCAACACTTTCTAGAACGAGGCCCTGAATTTGATGCTGAATGCTCAATATGTGCACATTATGTGGTGATTGTGTGTCTTACAAATTACATAAAAGTCTCCATTTTGAACTGAATTTAATCCACATTTGCATACAAAATATATACAGGGAAACCCTGTTATAACGGGACTATCGATTTTACCTCGTTATAACCGGAATCTTGCTATAACCGAGTTCGTTATAAGTGGAGCATTATGCCATTGGAACGGGACGAAAGGATTCTCCTTGTTATAAACGGTACATCGTTATAAGCGAGCTCATTATAACATGGTTTCCCTGTATATGGACATTTGATTCCAAACACTGTAATTTTAGAAGAAAAAAACAATTATACATTTTGTTAGGGGCCTTGCCCTTGCAAAGTTAAAAACAGCTAACCCACCCACCCTCCTATCCATTTATTTTCTTTTTTTGTTGAAAATCCATCTTTGACATGAACTCAATACATATTATGTCGTTTTTACAGTCATTATATTATTTGAGTTTTAGACTATTTATTATTCATTTAATTTATGAATCGTTAGTTGATTAACTAATTGATTAATTGTTATCAATTTTTTATTTAATTTATTATTTATGTATTTATTTTATTATTATTATTATTATTATTATTTTGGGGTTTTGTTTGGGGGGGGGGGGGTGGGGAAGGGGTCCACTTTTGTTTAAATCCAAAATGGCCCTGGTCCCACCCACCCACTTTCAAATCTTACTTGGAATTATTTTAATTAAATCGCAAGGCTCATGTATGTCGAAAAAAAAGTAACATAACCAATACCAATAGTTAGAGTTCAGAGTATGTGGTTTCTATTTATTTATTTTAGTTTAAAAAAATAATGAACAAGAATTTAAGCACAAAATACTCAGAAAAGAGTGCCATTTTCAACTTGGACATGTGATCACACAAACAAGATAAGTACCTTGCAGGGGAGTAGCAGAGAATGCCACCAGAGTTGTCCAGGCATCTGAAGCGGCACTTCAAAAGCCCAAAGGCCCGCTCCACACATGACCGTGTCGAGGTGTGAGACGCGTTGTACCGCTGTTGTGCAGCCGTTTGCGGTCTCAACACTGGCGTCAACATCCAAGGTTGCAGGGGGTAGCCGCTATCTCCTATTTGAAGTAGAAACACAGATTATCAATTTTTTAATACAAATTAACTTCCCATATTCAAAGAGATGTCATTTTTATCATTAATTGTTTTAATTAGTTTTTAAAATTATTATTACGGGGGGGGGGGGGGGGGGGGGGAGGGGGAGTGGGTAGCTTTTTATGCACATCACCCCAATATTATAAATTAATATACAGTCAAACCTGTCTAATAGTGGCCACCCATGGGAGACAATAAATGTGGCCACTGTAGACAGGTGATCTCTATAGACAGGTTACTGGTTTTCTCTGCAAGGGATCACTTTGAGTGGCCACTATAGGCAGGTTGGCTGCTATAGACAGGTGGCAGCGAAGATATCTTTTGGGAGAGATTTAAAATAAATAATAATTTGGAATCTCTGAGCAAATGAGTGGAACTAGTCTTCTTTTTTTCAGTCACACCCTCGCATAGAAAACAAATTTATATAACAGAATTGTTACAAAAAGTGTAAGCATTATAATTGCATTTTACATTGGTATAAACTCTGTTTCCGTTTAGGCAGTTATATTTTAATATCTTATCCATTTGAATTTCACTTTCATTATTCATAACCCAATTTCGCCGACACCCTCGCCAACGCCCACTTTTATTCCGTCATACAAACAAAAAAAACAAAAGTACCAACCTAATAACCAGCCTGCAGGGAATCTGCCGTCACGAAAGTCTGCACATACGATGCTGTTTTCCCAAATGTATGCGTCGTGACTTGACCCAGGGTACCTGGCAACGAGGTTAACAAACCTCATTTCCGCGTCTACTATCGCCTGAACGTTCATGCTATGCCTGTTCTTTCGATTTACATACGCTCGTCCATTTTCTGAAGGAGATTGGATGTAGACGTGAGTACAATCTATGCATCCCACGCATTTTGGCATGCCAGCAACATTGGCGAATTTTGCCTTAGTCGTGGCAAGTGAATCGTACCTGTTGAATGCGATATATGCAGGGGCCCGTCTAGCTAAAGCGTCGGTGACCGCCGCTAATAATCTTGACTGCGCCGGTTGACTAAGTCCTGTAACATCACCACAGACATTTTGGAAGGATCCGCTAGCGAAAAAACGGAGAGCACTGGCGACTTGTACCTCTACAGGTAAGCTACGTCCTCCGGGACGCCTTCTTGCTATTCCGTCGTCATTTTGAATGTCAACGCACAATGATAAGAACTCTCTCTGGTTCAGCCGGTAGTTTTTCCTGAAATCCTCCGGCGAAATATAGGCGTGCTCGCCCAATCGACCGATCCTTACGCCCCCGGCGAGCTGGGGCAGTCGCGGCACAGCATTCCGCTCACGGTTGAGCTGCTCTTGTCGCTGCTGAAATTGATACAGCAATAATTCGTCGGCCATTTTGATTAGGCGTTCTAGTTCAATCTAAGACTGGTTGTAGGCAGTCTTAAGATAAGATCAAAAAGTTGCTCTTATCTTCGTCTATAGAATACCTCTTATCTTAGGATGCTTATTAGCATATATTTGCATACATTTACATATTCGAAAAGTTGCTCTTAAGTTAAGAGCAACTTTTCAGAGTCGGTCTTAAGAGCAACTCTAAGAGCAACTTACAGAATACCAAAGTTGCTCTTAAGATCAACTTCACCTCCTAAGATCCTTACAGAATACCCCCCCAGGTTTTAGACGGTCGAGACCGCTTAAAAGTAGTTTCAAGACCGGCGAAAATTTGGAAAGGGGGGGGGGGGGGGGTTCAAACCCCCCAAAACAGCCATTTATTGAACCCCCAACCCCCCCCCCCCCCCCTGGGTACGCCTATGTGGTGATGAAGGTAAACTCCTTTATATCAATATTCCATTTATCACATTATGCGACTGTCTTTAGAAAATAAGAATATATATGCTTTCTGTATTGGTTTGGTTAAAACGGGAAAAAGTATCTGGATAAATGCATTCACATTATGATGTTTATTTTCACGTTACAATACATGTTTTGTCGTTGGTTGATTGTTAGACACTTGAAATAAATAGAGGATTTTATAAACAAACTGTATGATTATATCAAATAATATTGACTTTCTTCAAAGTATTCTTTCAAACAGACACAATGGAACACAATCATATAATTTTAGAGTATTTGTTCGATCAATGATTAATATTATATATAATTTAATGTGAACAAATTATAGTTATAATTATGTATTGTACGTACTTGTTTATATTTCAAAAGAGTGAGATATCCCATCATTGTTCTACAAAAAATGTATTTTTGATTAATATATTAAAGGATTGATGTTTAAACAAATACTTTCTGTTTATTTCATGATTTTCGTATTATGATACTATTACACTTTATATTTGAAACCAACAGAATAATCTTTGTACAAACTTACATCAATAAATGTGCATAAAATGTACATACATATCATGTGTTTAGCAAATGAGTACCTGAAGAGCTTAGTTCAAAAGGTCGCTCATTCCACTTCTATAATATAACAAGTTTGCAAAGGCATGTGTGTAAAGTTTGTCAAAGAACCTGCTTTTCAGTGTCCAAAGTTAAAATAGTAGATTTAGCGCCTTTTGGAAGCTCGTGTGTGTGTGTGTGTGTGTGTGTGTGTGTTCATGCGTGTTTGTGTGTGCGTGTTTGTGCGTATGTGTGTATGCGTGCGTACGTGCGCGCGTGTGTGTGTGTCTGTTTATGCACTATACGTGCGTGTTTGTTTGTTTGCTTGTGTGTGTGATGTGCGTTTTTGCAATTCTATGGTAAAGTGAATGAATAATAAGTGAATTAATTATTATCCAAGGGTGTATGAGCATATTGGATTCATCCGACATGTCCGACCCTTTTCTTTTTCTTTTTTTTTTGTTGGGGGGGGGGGGGGGGGTGGGGGCGAGGGATGAGTAGAATATAAACTCACAAAATACTATAATTAGGGCCATTACAAATATGCATCGGAAATGGGAAGAGGGCTGCTGCCCCCCTCCCCCCTCCCCCCTCCCCCACAAAGAAAAAAGAAGTGTAGGGCAGTGTGTGGGAGGGGGGGGGGGGGGGCTTAAAAAGAGCCATTCCATTTCAAAGGCACTCCAGAATCATGCATGGTGTTTCCTCGTAATAATGTATGAAAATATGAAACCATTTCCCCCCTTATATTATATTTGTCTTAATGATAAAGTTATGATTTAATCTGAACAAACTTATGAGTCTTTGACAATGATTTAGCAAATAACATTTTAAAATTTCGCTCATAACGGTTGTCAACATAAAGTTACTAGATTAACTGAAGATAAATTTGATTTCTAAAGGGCTATGCTTCTTTTCAAAGGACTATTGTCACTGCACGAAGTAAACACGACCAACACGACATTGAGATTGTCGTGTGTCACGTGGTGCCCTGTCGTGTGTCGTGTCGTGAGTCGTGTCGTGTGTCGTGTCGTGTGTCGTGTCGTGTGTCGTGTCGTAATGTCGTGTCGTGTGTCGTGTCGGGTTTGGTTTGACGGCGCCTTAAGAGAGATGGAATTCGGAAAAAAACCCAGTCCTCTGACAAAAAGTGTTCATACGCCAATCAATTATATGTATGTCATTGTTTTTTGTATGATTCCCTCTAGGTTTATGATGTTATTATTTATCAAATTATTCGGTTAGGGGAGGGGGCAAGTGCCACAACTGTGCTAAAGCGAGGACAATATTCTTTACACAAACTTGTTGAAGCTTAGTTGGGATACAGATGACATTACAGTTATGAAAACCTCCATGATAGCAAAATGTATACAAATTGCAAAGAATAATCATATGTCATAAATGATTAAAAAGGAATAAATAATAGCGTATCTATAAACAATGTTCCTCCCTTGGCTCCTCAAAATTAAACAAAAAGGCACGGGTCAAACAACAGTCTCCTCCAGGACTCGAAACCCGAGTGTCCTGCTTTAAACGCCGACGCCTTCATCACTTTGCCACATAGACTTTTCCGATGTAAACAGATCCAGTTTCGCGTCGCTGAAGTATCCCAATCTCTCGGCCCTTTTTAAATACGTGCCTTCGCAGTTGTTGCGATTGCAAGATCACGTGACAAAATTCTAGTACACCCGGATCGCCAAACGACGTAGCAGCCGACGCTTTGTGTATAATGTCAATGGACCCTTTACTTCCTGGCATGACACCCGAAACTAAATGAAGATATTTATTCATGAATATTAATGTCATGACACTTTCAGTGCTCATTATGCAAAGAGAACAACATCTGTCTAACATTTCCAACAAATTCGATCATTTCTGTCACATTGTAATGCAACAAACTGAATTTTAATGAACATATTTCGAAACTCGAATGCCACTTATAATCACAGGGCGCACTGCATGCATTGCTTGCAATCAAGCTGCATGCAGTTCAAGCACTGTCTGCATATGCGTACATGTACCCGGGCCGGGCCGTGCTATGTTTCGCTCGGGAAACTGCAACAAACACAGTCTCAAATGAAGGGTAAGAATTGTCTTTGTATGGAAAAGCATTGAAATGTATTTAAGATATTCCATACTAGGGGAAAATCATATCAAGTTTGTCAGAAATGAATACTTAGTAGTTAAATGTGGGTTTGATCGTTCTTGATTTCGTTCTGCAGTTATACGAAACACGAAACCAATGGGCCCAATTGCATACGTTTGCGTGCAATGTACGGCGCGGCAGGCATGCATGCAAGAAGAACATGAAGAAAGGAGAGTCATTTTTGTCAATCAAACTCGAGTTGTATCCTTGAATTTTAAACAAACGATCGTATTCCTTGAATAATCTGAAAATGTATATTGTTCTCGATATATGTTAGGCAATGACAGTGTTATAGAGTTGATATTCATGAATAAATATCTTCATTTAGTTTCGGGTGTCATGCCAGGAAGTAAAGGGTCCATTGACATTATACACAAAGCGTCGGCTGCTACGTCGTTTGACGATCCGGGTGTACTAGAATTTTGTCACGTGATCTTGCAATCGCAACAACTGCGAAGGCACGTAATATGGGCTTTTCGCAAGCGCAACGCGGCCGTACAAACTACGTGTCGTGTGCAAAAATCACCAATTTCCTGTAGTATCAGCGATCCCTCTGTTCCTGAACTGTTATCACCGACCGTCTTTGGTCAATTGTGCGGCCGCGCTGAGAGACCGCTCGATCCGGCAAACAGCCAATCAGCAGCGCTCGCTGCTCGTAGCGAGGTCAAACGTCGCTCGCAACGTGTGTGGAGTGTAGTGTGTAGTGAGCATGTGTATCAAATATCTTCATTTAGTTTCGGGTGTCATGCCAGGAAGTAAAGGGTCCATTGACATTATACACAAAGCGTCGGCTGCTACGTCGTTTGGCGATCCGGGTGTACTAGAATTTTGTCACGTGATCTTGCAATCGCAACAACTGCGAGGGAGTTACAAACAATGCAAGCTGCATATTCCTCACCGTTCTCTAGCGCACGGTACGAGCCGCCATTTTACCACTCTCAGAACATGCGGACGCGTCGGGAAGCACCGCATTGCTCGCACTCGGCTGGCTTGTAACAATTGAAGTATTTAGATTATCCACATAAAATCCTTAAACTTCTTTACCTTTTAACCGCTGTTTGTTATCCTGTGCCTTCTCATGTTACATGGAATAAAAGTTATTTTAATTTTATATTGCATTTTACTCTTTAATTCTTTAGAGTCTATATATTTTATTATACTATGATCTTAAATTATTTACCGTGCTTTATAGTCACATGACAAATTACATTTCCAGGTATTAAATCATGGATATATCCATTCCTTTGTACCTTCATGCAATCAAGCTAATCTTGAAGCATACATGCATTGTACATCATTCTAAAAATCAAGACCGATGTTTCAAGCTTTCCAACACAAAATATATGTAAATAAATGTCAAGGATTTAGTTTACATATGTATTAATTTCTTTATAAAAAAATACACTTGGCATTCTGAAAATAAAAGAAATTACCATATCAGAATGTATATGTTTACAGAGAATTACAAATAACTGAATGCTGCTTTATATCATATACAAGCATATACATGTATCAAATCAGATTCCACAAATTAATCATAGTATCATTGGGTAAAATTGTGTCATCATTAAAGCGTGAGCTTATATAAATAATTTTTGTTTTTGTGTCACTAAATTTAAGTTTATTTTGAATAGCACTAAGCTTTTCTAATGGTTCAAAATCAATATATAATTGTACATCATCTGCATATATAATATGATTGATTTTGTGTTCAGAAATAATGTCACTGAGTGGGCTAGTATAAAATGAAAAAGCAGGCGAGCCGATAACATACCCATGTGGAACACCACAATTAAGGAAGTGAGGTTGAGACTTAGAGCAGACAACTGTGTGCTTACGATCCTTGAGATACCGTAAATGTTTGAATAGAAGCGCTATGGTACATGGCTCTGTACGTTGTCTTTAAAATAGCGTCAGCTGAGTCCAAAAGTAGGACGTTTCCCGAGACGTTGAACGCAATTTAAATGTGAATGATAATGAATATTGATGATGAATAATGACTACTAAATGTAAGTTGGTTTACAGCAAGCTTGCGATTTAAATAAACGATTGTATCAAAAAGGGTATTATATAAGCGATTACTGATTCGAATTCCTTACTATAATGCTGTTCTAAGCCACTATTAACAAAGGCTAATATGAATGGGGAGTCTTGTATCGGGACTATTATCTTTATTTGCATGATTGTGGAAAAACAAAGTTTCGCTTTACGTGCTCATAGGGAAGTATATACTTGTAAGTAGCTTTTCGCATTCGCACTTCCCTTGGTCTGAGTGTTTATGAAGAAAATAGATAGTAGCAAGAGGGTAAGACATTTTAAAAATGAAATGTCAAATGAATGGCAAACAATAACATATTGGATATTATGATGGGTCTCATCAACAAGAGTCATATATAAATTAAGTCAACATCTTAATGTATATGAAATTCAATGTTACATTTTTTAGGTCTTTAAGGAGATTTAGACTCCATGCAGACAATAGAATATCAACACCCGATATTAATTCAATTACTATGTAACAGTATATTTAGATGAATCCCCAGAGTTGAATATAGTATATAATCATCATCGAGAAGTCGTGCCCTCAGCTCAGTATATAGAAAACAAAAACGAACGAATCGTTTACTAGAATCGCGAATGTTTCTTTCTTTTATTCCATATGATGATACCTTAAATGAATCGTAAATAAAGGTTGTTCTTGGCAACCATTGATGCTTGCCCGACATACATTCAGCTTTCTTGACGAAATAGCAGCTGACGGTGCAGAATGTATTCTGTCAACGATTAACGAAAGAAATTCAATGATGTCCGATTTAACTTGATATTCAAGCAGGGGAAAATTCTATTCCATCTATTGTCATACAATGGGATCGTGAATAAGTACTTAGCGAATCATTGCTTGTCTTTTGTTAATCATTTAAAGACCAAATTTTGCACCAGTCAGCTGCTATTCCGCCAGGCAAGCTGAATGGAGAGCGGGCAAGCATCAATTGTTGCCAATAACAGCCTTTATTCAAGAATCCATGATATTGTATAATCATAGATGGAATTCAAGAAAGACACGTTCGTGATTCTATTGTGCCTCCAGTCTGAACGTTATTGCATGAATATAAACAGTGTTTTGTTGTTATTTCTTATATTCCTGTACTAAGGGCATGCCTTCTCGAAGATGAGTATCCCTATGCTCAACTCGGGAAATTCATATGAATATAAAAATGCACTAATAATAATTGATCATTATACCATTCTTAACAAAAACAATCCAAACAAGGCGATAGCCGTAAAGTGTCTCGCCCACTTGCGCGCACTTGACCTCATTTGACCTTTGACCCCAGAATATCATGGAGGCCAATGTAGGGCATCTACCAATCAAGTTTGGTTACAAACAGATGCAGGGTTGGAAAGTTATTAAAATTTTCGTAAGCGTCACGGACAGACGGACGGACAACCAGACGGACGGACGGACGCAATTTGAATCCCTTAGTCTCCCTCCACCTACGGTGGGCTCGACAAGAACAAACCCTAACCCTAACCTAGACATCATTTTTGTATGTACATAGATCAAATTTTACAAAGATCGAAATGCGGTGTGATATTATTAGCACATTTAAGTTTCACCTATAATGTTTTCATATCCGATGTAGATATTTGTTGTCCGCAATTCTCATTTTAGAAAATCAAGGAGTCTAGGAAATTTAGTGACGGAGCTGATAATCAATTTTTATGGAGGCTGACTATTTTCTCCATAAATACTTAAATCAAGGAAAGTGTGGATGCGAAACACTAATCTCATGTATACCTCCCAATGCAAATTTTACTCGGAACGTAAATGTTTTCCCACCTGCAAGAGAGGTCTATATAGGCCCCATTTAAATTAGCCTTTGTTGATAGTGGTGGCTTTGAACATCTATTAAGGAATTTGAATCAGTAATCTGTTATATAATACCCTTTTTGATACAATCGTTTACTTCAATCGCAAGCTACCTGTAAACCAACTTACATTTAGTAGTCTTATTCATCATCAATATTCATTATCATTCACATTTAAATTGCGTTCAACGTCTCGGGAAACTTCATACTTTTGGACTCAGATGACGCTATTTTACAGAGCCATGTACCATAGCGCTTCTATTCAAACATTTACGGTATGATGAGAACCAGGTGAGGGCTGCCTCGCCTAACGCAGTAACGTTTTATCTTTCAGTTTTCCGATCCCCGTTTGGACCACGAATGTTTAGACAAATAAAATATAAGCACAGTTCTAATTAGGTGGGCTGTATGACTCATACAGACCACCTTATAATTTCGTCAGAATCGTCTTTATTATTTAGTATTATTAGGTGGGCTGTATTGGTCGACCACGGCTTCGCTACAAGGACACAGTCAAGCGGAACCTAAAGCGGAGGCAAATTAAGACATGGACAACTGTTGCAGACCAGCGAGCTGTATGGAGATCAGCTGTAAAGTGAATGTGAAGGCGGTCATTGTCGCTTCGCGGCAGACAGCTACCATACTATGACTCATACAGACCACCTTATAATTTCGTCAGAATCGTCTTTATTATTATTATTAGGTGGGCTGTATGACTCATACAGACCACCTTATAATTTCGTCAGAATCGTCTTTATTATTTATTATTAGGTGGGCTGTAAGACTCATACAGACTACCTTATAATTTCGTCAGAATCGTCTTTATTATAATTTATTATTATTTATTAGGTGGGCTGTATAACTCATACAGACCACCTTATAATTTCGTCAGAATCGTCTTTATTATTAGGTGGGCTCTATTGACTCATATAATTTCGTACGAATCGTCTTTATTTATTATTATTATTATTTCTTTTTCTTATTTCTCGTCACTTTTTTGTGAGCAAGATAACATGAAAATGGCTGAATGAAATGTCTTGAAAATTTAACACACATATGAATAGGCATGTGGACTATTAAGCATAACAAGGTGTTCAACCTTGACCATGACTGATGACGTCATCTAGGCGCCATTTTGTATTATTTTCGTCAAATACATTATGTATCATAACTTGAAAATGGCTCAATGAAATGTCTTGAAAATTGGCACACATATGTATAGGCATGTGGACTAAGCACAGCAAGGTTTTCAACCTTAACCATGACTGATGACGTCATCTAGGCGCCATTTTGTATTTATTTTCGTCAAATACATTATGTATCATAACTCTATAACGCAATATCATAACTATATTATATTTTACATGATGAAAGTTAATGTCATAACAGTAAGCATAGCGAGGTTTTCAGCCTTGACCATGACTGATGACGTCATCTAGGCGCCATTTTGTATTTATTGTTGTCAAATACATTATGTATCATAACCTGAAAATGGCTCAATGAAATGTCTTACAAATTGGTACAGATATGTATAGGCATGTGGACTAAGCTTATCAAGGTTTTCAACCTTGACCATGAATGGTGACGTCATCTAGGCGCCATTTTGTATTTATTTTCGTCTAATACATTATTGTATCATAACTCTATAACGCAATATCATAATTATGTCATATTTGGCATGTTGAAAGTTTATGTCATGACCATAGAAGTATGACTCCAACACTGCCATTGTAGAACTAGAAGGTAAACTGTATTGCCCGTAGGTACCGTACCCCATACACTTTGTACATAAAGCAATGGCGGGCTGACGGTCTTGTTTACGAGCAGTATTGAACGGAGGAAGTTCGTCACAAAACTGCATTGTGGGGAAATGAAATGAAATGAAATGAAATGAAATGAAATTTATTAATATCCTTTCACCCTTAACAAGGGTATTGAGGATAACAATATAAGAAATGTCTCATTGAATAATGTCACATAGTTATATACAATATGTACAAAGTATAATCATATAATATTTACAAAGTATAATGAAAACATCTAATATTTACAAAGTAATGTTCTCTAATTGTAAGTTTGTTATACATTTATATGCAGGTGATGTAGTAATCAATAAATTAATTAAATAATATGACGAAACAATAAGAATGTGCGTAAGGCGCGCACTTTACCAAGCGCACTCACACTGTACATTTTCTATGGCAAAGATGTCATTAGCGCGTACATTTGTGATTTTGCGCGCGATGAATTTGTAAACAATTTTTTCCCTTGGCTGAGACAGTGATCCGTGTATGAAGAGCGACTCTTCTGCAAATATTGAGCAATCATAAACAGTATTTAACACAAAATGAGTCTTATTAATGGGGTAGAAAAGGGCAACACAAATTGATTACGCTAGATAAAGAGGTGGTGAATATTTCACCGCTCAATGGGATGTATTTTATTATTAAATTCCCGATCAATTTCGAAATACACAGCCTGTCATACTTTTGATGACGTTTTGTGACGTAGCTAAACTGCTTCTAATCGCATACATACAAAGACTGTAGAATTACAAGACAGATCACTGGCGGTCGCGCAGTGATGTCCCTTCAAACAGAATGAAGATTCAAATCGAGCTAAAGAGAAAGTTGGGTACACCCAGAGGTTTGGGTACAGTACTGAATCTTGTTTATTTTAATTAATTAAAAAACATTTAAAAATTATTGTCGATGAGCTTTTTTGGAACAAATGTTCCCTTTGTTAGTATTAATTTAAACAAAAGTAAGGATCAGAACGTACTTACTTAAACTCGGCAAATTCAGGCTAGTATGACGATTGAACATCAGCTTATCTCCAAGTTGAGTACACCTGGGGGACACATTGTTTTTCTAATTCAATATTGTCTTTGTATATGTAAAAATATTTAAAAATTATTGTCGATGAGCTTTTAGAGATTTTCACTCACATTTTTGAATAAAAGAATTGTTAAATTCACAGATCTCGAACGTGCACAATAAACAGGCAATGGCATATTTGGATATTTGCATATTATCACGCACACTGTCTGGAATATACGCACCGACAAACCAATCGACTTTGTTCTTCCCAACATGATACTTCTTTGTGGAATAATTGACCAATGATAACTGCGTATGTGTGCGCATTATAAAATCGGTGCGCTTAGTCAGCTGATTTATTTCCGAAAATAGTGTTGTTGCTAGGCTAAAAATAGCCGAGTCATTCACATTAAGCCAGCAGCAACAACAACAACTGCAACAATAAATATGTGGGGAACCCCCTGTGCAATTTGCATTGTGACGTCAGGACTGTAATTGCGCGCATTAACTGAGGACATCGCGCGCTGCCCATTCACTTTGTACAAGAAAATTGTCCAGTGGTCGGTCTTTCCATTAAGCGTCTTTGATACATACCTAACCATCATGGCGGCTGAGTTTACCCCCGCTGGTCATGACAGTAAAAATTATTATAATGAACGTACGCGTACGCGCGTATATTCGGGCGCGCATGCGCAGACGCACGCGCGCGCGCAATTTTGAAATATATTTTTTATTTTTGACAAATATTTTTTTGGTCATATTTTTTTTTTTTTTTTTTTTTAAGAAAATGTTTTTCTTTCCCCGAAATAATTTTTTTTTGAAAATTTTCTTTGTCAGAAATTTTTGTTTGGGGTTATTTTTTAATTTTTAAACAATTTTTCAAAACTTTTCCCCTTTTAGATTTTTTTTTTTTTACCTTTTTGTTAGTTTTGCATTTTGCATTTTTTTTTATTCATTTATATATTTTGGGGGGATCTATGTTGCCTATAGTCAACAGCCCACCTATACTTGTTCAATGACAAGTATCGTGTCTAGTTTATTATTTATTATTATTTATTTTTCTTATTTCTCGTCACTTTTTTTGTGAGCAAGATAACATGAGTACTCAATTAAAATAGCCAGTAAAGGGCGCATAACCCCAGTGATTGTGAGATCCACGGAAATAATTATTACTTGCACATGTACTATATCTACCGATCTCCAACGAGAAAATAATGCACTCTACTTGGTTCAACGGACAAATTTGATTGCGCCCGCTATCGGGCATATATGTAGCAGAAGTCGGTGGCACTAATAAACAACGGAAACACTAAAACAGACAAGTAGACTATCGCTCAAATTGTGAATTTCCGTAGGGCCTCAAATACAACCACACTTCTTTCATGTGAAAATGTGTAAAATAATCTTATTCAACTAATTATGCATGTTGCCAATCCTTAAGTGCACACTTCCTCTTGAACAAAATCCAAAAAAAATGTCCAAAATTGCTCTATGTATGAACTGGAAAAGTCCGACATTCACCGCGTGTGTTCGACACGATCGCGACTGCTGATTTCTACCTTTTCAATTTCACACGACGACGTGCGTTCAAGTCTCTGGACAGTTACGTCATGCAGTGCTCGAGCGAAACTTGCAGAGAAGATTAGTTTTGTAACAAAATGTTGTTAGATCTAATACAATAAAACCTGTGTATAATGACCACCAAATGGAAACAAAAGAAGTGGCCGCTATAAACAGGTGACCTTAATGGACGGGTTCTGTAAAGTCCTTTAAAGTCTAACTTCTGTATAGTGACCACTCAATGGAAAAAATACAATTGTTTCTAAATTGCAAGTGACCTTTATAGACAGGTAACAACATATTGTTTACAGTCAAACCTGTGTATATAATGACCACCACAGGGAAAGAAACAATACGCCGCTTTAAACAGGTTTCCATTACAGACAGGTTACAGAATATCTTTTTACAGTCACACCTGTGTACAATGACCACCAAATGGAAATTAAAACAATTGGCCGCTATGAGCAGGTGACCATTATAGACAGATTCTTAGATATATAAACAAATGGCCGCTTTATACAGGTTTTCATTACAGATAGGTTCCAAAATATGATTTACAGTCAAACCTGTGTCTAATGACCACCAAATGGAAATTGAAAAATCGGCCGCTAAATTCAGGTGACCTTTATAGGCAGGTTCTGAAATATAGTTTACAGTCAAACAAGAAAATCGGCCGCTATAAACAGGTGCCCTTTATAGACCAGTTCAATAAAATCATTTATAATTAATACTTTGTATAATGACCATAAAAGAAAACACAAACATTTGTCGCTATAATCGACAGGTATAGACAGGTTCCGAAATATCGTTTACATTCAAACCTGTGTATTATGACCAACAAAGGAAAACAAGAACATTGGCCGCTACAAACAGGTGACCTTTATAGACCAGTTCCATAAAATCATATACTATGGTGACCACCCAAGGGCAACAAGACATGAAAGAAATTGGCCGCTATAAGCAGGTGACCATCATAGACAGGATCCCATATTAGAAACAATTGGCCGCTTTGAACAAGTTTCCATTACGGACAGGTTCCAAAATATTTTTACAGTCAAACCTGTGTATATGACCACCAAATGGAAATTTAAAAAAATTGGCCGTTATAAACAGGTGACATTTAAAGACAATTTCCATTAGACAGGATAATGCCAAACCTGTGTATAGTGACCACCCAAAGAAAACAATGGGAGTGGGCGTTATATTTAGGTATGTCATTTAGACAGACGCCATACAAAGTCCCATAGTCAAACCTGTGTATAGTGACCACCCAATGCATACAAGAAGTGTGGACGCTATATTAATGCAGGTCACCTTTAAAGACAAATTCATTAAAATCATATAGTACAGTCAACCGGTTTACAGAGACCACAAAAGAGAAACAAGAAATATACAGTTATATGACGTTGTGTTTCGTAATAGTGCTTATCGTCACAGATCTAGACCGACGGCAAAACAGGGGTTTACTCGTACTAGATTTCTGGTATGAACTACGGGCACCTAGATGCGCATGCGCACTGCTTCAACAAATGACGTCACCGTACCAGTCCACTAGTCAACGTACAAATCGAAAAGTCCGTATTAAGACATGGACAACTGTTGCAGACCAGCGAGCTGTATGGAGATCAGCTGTCAAGTGAATGTGAAGGCGGTCATTATGGGCTTTTCGAAAGCGCAACGCGGCCCTAGAAAGTAGCGTGTGTGCAAAATCGCCAATTTCCTGTAGTAACCAGTCAGGACCACTTGCGCTTTTCCACTATCGGCCAAAATAGCGGAAAAGCGCTATTCCGCGATTATCACGTGATACGCAGTATTGCGTCATGTTCGGTTCCACGTGTTGTGACAATGGGGATATTTGTGCAACGACTACATTTAATTAAATTACATTTATTTTCGCCCAATGTTCTGGACAGATCATCTATATAGTAAATGTGTAGCATCCTTGATAATTAAACTAATGGTGTGTAGTTTGTCTAAATGATCTGGCCAGAACATTTAAAGAAAATCTTGCTCGATTATGCGGGTTCATTTTTCAAATAAATGGTTGATTCGCTCATAGACTTACGCGACAGGTGTTTGATGTCGTACGAACTGGTGCGGTGCGAAATAACTAGAGAAAAGGAGGGAGCGTGTGAGAGAGGCGCATAGCACGGCATGATAAGAGAACGGCAAGATACACTTAGCACGCAGAAGGCGAGAATGGCGGACACAAAGCTGCATATATGTAAAAAACGGCTGTACAAAATTCTATTTTGTTTCGATCACCGATAGTATCGCATGGCACTATCGCCACAATATATGCGCCATCTAGCGACATTGATTGGAGAATAGCGGGAAACCGCTATTTTCACGATAGTGGAAAAGCGAAAGTGGTCCTGACTGGTAACAGCGGTCCCTCCGTTGTTGAACTGTTATCACCAACGGTCTTTGGTCAATTCTGCGTCCGTGCTATGAGACCGCTCGATCACGCAAACAGCCAATCAGCGGCGCTCGCTGCTCGTAGCGAGATCGAACGTTCGCTGTAGTGTAGTGTGCTGCCCAGCTGTTCAACGATCCGAGTCTACGGCCGCGTTGACCAAATAAGCGAAACGGCTTGTAAACCAGAGTTGTTTTAGCGCGGCCGACGTACCAATAGATCGTTCCTGCGTCGGTGAAAGCCGCGTAGGACGCTGGGCGAAAAGCCTCTTGTCGCTTCGAGCGGCGACAGACAGCTACTATACGACTCATACAGACCACCTTATAAACCCCTCAAAAAAAGTTCGGAAACTCAACTTTGATCGATTGTATAACTTTTATTGTCAAATTGTATTTGTTCCTTTTAGTGTCATTGCAATGCATGATAATTTCCCTTTAAAATGGTACATTATTTGTCATTCATTTCAAATCAGGGAATACCCAGTGCGTTTCAGAATGGAGGACGGTCAGAAGTCAAATGTCGCAAAACGGGCCGAAAGTATTCAGTTGGGAAATTTGACTCTTGTGCCGTATTTTTTAATGTTCAGGTTGTATCGAAGATTGTAGTGTGTTCAAATGATTTAAACTTATCAAATTTGGTATAATTTTAAAGCCTATGTGTCTATCTTTTCAATACGGTTATGTCCGTAACAATTTTATTAACAGGTTAAGTATGGTACAGCTGAATATGGGAAGGGCCGAAAGGGAAATGTTGCAAAATGCATTTCTTTTTGTGAAATTGAAGGCGTTGCATCAAAAAACGACTATTGGAGGGATGTTTTAGGGTTGTAAATTGCATAATCATCAGTAAATTTAGTATCATGTGAAAGCGTGTTTATTTTTCTTTAAAATCATGTCTCACCTGTAATATTTATGCTATTGGGGTGTGTGCAGTAAAACCGGATATGGGGGTCTATAAATGCTATGAATTTAAGACCATGGCTTCTTGTTTCAAGATTCCGGTAAGATATTGTTATATTAAGCATAACTCTATCATCATTACGTTTTGCACTATCGGAAAGCTCGTTAATTTACCTTTAATATGATGTCTCATTTGCAATGATTATGCTGAATGTGAGTGTGTAATATAGGAAACTCACAAACTTGATATATTGAAAATGCTTCACATTTCTCTAAACCTACGCAAACTGGCCAGAACTGGCATATTAGCGCCCTCTTCGACCGTGTAGGTATGCCCTTATTACCACGTATCCCCGGTAGAAAGTCGACCTAACAACGTGTCATTTTGAGCCCCATACATTTAGAGGTACTACACACACCTCAAGCACATAACCACTATGAATGGGGCATTATTTCATTGAAAAATTAACACGCTTTAACATAATGTTGAATTTCATAATGATTATGTAAAGTAAAGTACTAAGATATCCCCACAAAAGTCGTTTTTGGATGCAACGCCTTCAATTTCACACAATCAAATGCATTTTGCTTACATTTTGCTGTCGATCCTCCCAAATATTCACCTTAATTGTACCTACCCGGTTTTCATAATTATTCCAAGTGAGGTGTCATTGGAAAGATAATTAAACAGGCTTTTGTCTGATACCATATTCAACAGTATCTCTTCATTGACAATATATTGTCGAAAGAATTTGAACTTGAGAAAGACCGTGATATGGTTGTCAGACCTTCCAACTGAAGTTTGTTGGCGCATTTTGCGACATTTCACTTCTGACTTTCCCCCATTCTCAAGTATACTGCACATACCTCGTGCTCGTGATGCTTACGAATTTGGTATCATTCTAAAGAGGTATACACACCCTTTCAAGTGATACCAAATATAACCATTATGATTTCTTAAGTGATGCAAACAAAAGAAGGAAAAAAAGTGTGCGAAACTGCATTAGCGCCGAGTTTTTCTTCTCTCCCTCTAACAACGGTCTGATATTTTGTCCGCGGTCCCCATTCACTTACATACATTTTTGTTTGCGCTGCGACAAATCCTTAAACACGCAATCTCCATAGGAATTTCATCGCACAAAAGGGAAAAGTTTTGTCGTCGAGAGTCGAGCGGCGACCACATTCGTGGCGTCAGCAAAAGTAAGAATGTTTGCTTATTTTAGAATACGGCTAGGTACGTTTATTACGTAAGCAAAAAGGCAAACAATTATGGAATACGGCTTATGGCATCAGCTTAGCTTACGTAAGCAAATTTTCTTAGTCAATTTGCTTATTGTAAGCAAATTTTCTTTAAATGTTTATGGAATACAGGCCCAGATGTCGATGATGTATAATCCTGAATCTTGAGGCACTGTGTTGTGGCGGTGAATTCAATAGCGAGAAGTCTTGCATGGTTTGTGACGTTGTGTCCACGGGTTCCTACACAAGACACATTTTCTTATTAATATTATTGAAATAAAAATAAGCCAAATAAAAATAGGGACTCGGATCCGAGACCTCCGGATGCCAGACCGGACGGTGCTCTACCATCTGAGCTAGAATGCGTTGGCATTCGGAGGTCTCGGGTTCGAATCCCGGAGAAGACCTATTTTCTTTGCTCGTTTTAATGTAAATTATACATATATATTTCTGGTTATTTTCTCAATGTTTTATATCTTTTTGTCTTGGCCCTTCGCCTATAAACAAAACTATCATGGTGAATTGGCGTCCTTTGCAACCGAAAATTAACAAAGTAGACTCAGCTGAAGTCAGCCTTGACATCCACACAAATAATTTTTTTTAAATTTTGAGTGAAACATTTTGACAAAAACACACAATAATACTCAATTAAAATAGCCCGTAAAAGGCGCATGACCCCAGTGATTGTGAGATCCACGGAAAGAATTATTACTTGCACATGTACTATATCTACCCATCTCCAACGATACAATTAAATAATAATAACAATGCACTCTACTTGGTTCAACGGACAAATTTGTCGGTGGCACTAATAAACAACGGAAACACAAAAACAGACAAGTAGACTATCGGAACATCGCTAAAATTGTGAATTTCCGTAGGGCCTTAAATACAACCACACTTCTTTCATGTGAAAATGTGTAAAATAATCTTATTAAACTAATTATGCATGTTGCCAATCCTTAAGTGCACATGCACTTCCTCTTGAACAAAATTTAAAACAAATGTCCAAAATTGCTCTATGTATGAACTGGAAAAGTCCGACATTCACCGCGTGTGTTCGACACGATCGTGCGAGGCGGATATGGCGTGCAACTTACCCAGCCTCGTTCACTATTATTTCCGCTAAATATTACCCGCGCTGAAGCTAAAACGTAAACAATCGTGCATGCACAGAATTTGGTTCAATTTCTTGTCAAAACGGAGTCAAGTATTGATGTGATGGTGGATGATGGTGGTTACGACGGAGGGAGGGATGTAGAGTGGCGGGGACCATTGATGAGTGATTTGGAGGAAGAGCAGAGCGATTTCGAGGATACAAACATCTAAACTTCACAAGCCAAAATCGTCAATCGTCAATCAGGCAAGCAGACAGCGCGCGGACATTTGATAGCGCGATCAGCAGTGAGCTCCCCCGGCGGTGCGGCCTGCGGCGGTGCTGACTCTTGGAGGTGGCCGTGATGGGTACGAGTCAACAACAATTTTGAAAGAATTGTATCATCAATTTCTTTTGACTGACAAAAGTGACATTACATCTTTATTTTCATCAAATGAAATAATGTTGAACATGCTTTGTAAGAGAACTGTGACTGAGAAACAAAACATGCAATCACCTTTTTTCAAATTATTTGTTATACTTATGATCGACGATGTCTCTTTTCTACGTTTCTGATTTTTATGATTGCATTCACAATTTTTGTTACAAACCTTTGATTTATTTTTGTGAATACTGGTATGGATTTATTGTTATTTTGAAGTGATCACATTTCAATTACTTTGATAAATCTGTGATGGTGGCGATTACAATGCTCGATGTCGACGATGACGTGATGATTGTGACGATCGTGGTGATGGTCGTGACGATGGGGTCATTCCATGTCAAATCACCCAATGGATTTCATCGCACCCCCTTCAAATTTCCTAATATTTGGTATGTATGATATTTCAACCTTTCAAAGTGCAAAATATCTAAATTTTAGCCCGATCCGCCCAACGGTTTTGGCACTATGGTCAATTCTTTTGGGGGAGTTTTGTCAGAAATGGGCGTTGGCACCATTTTTCAAATGGCCATTGTCCATTAACCGTTGGGTCAAATTATTTTGTAATGGCGTCATTGGACTGGGGATGGTATATGCAATCCATTTATGCAATTTTTGTTCATGCATGAGCGAGTTTGGATACGATAACCTTTGACTTTAGACTTTGACCTTCCATTTTACCTCGTGGATCAAATAATGTTGAGAATTTTTTTTGGCTTAAATCTTGGTTTGATATAAGTTCTACAACATAGGAAAGCATTGTAGCATACTTGTACATTATTCATGAAAGCAAACATCTACAGGTATCCCCTTTGAAATGAATTTCATGGTTCTATGCAACATACATTCATGCAATAGTTACATGATTGTTTATAGTTCGTGAAATTTCAAATTGCACTGTTTTACACTTGCAATTAATGCATAAGACCACATGTGCCATTACAAATAAAAATGAGTGAAATATGAAACAGCATCGTTTCACAAACCATAAATAATGCATAATTATGTGCTGTTTCACAAAAATTACACCATTCCAAAATAATTTGACCCAACGGTTAATGGACAATGGCCGTTTGAAAAATGGTGCCAACGCCCATTTCTGACAAAACTCCCCCATAAGAATTGACCATAGCGCCAAAACCGTTGGGCGGATCGGGCTAAAACTTGGATATTTGCGCTTTGAAAGGTTGAAATATCATATGTACCAAATATTAGCAAATTTGAAGGAGGTGCGATGAAAAATTTCACTTTTTTTAAGGCCATGCCTTGTTTGGCTCTCTATGGAAAGTTTGTACACACATACCGTGCATGAAGTTATGTTATAGTGCACGTTACCAGGTAGTAACGTGCACTATACTGGATTAATCATCGGTAATCAACCAATAGGAATGCTTAATTTCCCTTCATTATGACGTCATCATCTTACATATACGTTTAAAAAACAATATAAAGCTTATATATTGATTTCTATATTTTATATATTTCATAAGTATATGACTTGTATATATACATATATAATTAACATGCTTTACGTGTATATTTTTAATGATATCTTGTATTCACTCTCCCCATCATGTACGTTTGTTTTGAATTTGTATAATGTAATGTATACATGTATGTTCATATATTTTGTTTATCAACGTGCAAGTTAAACTGCAGGGCGCCTTTGTAAAGCGGTTTTGCATACCTAAACAGGCCTACCCTGTCGTTTAAAATAAATACAACAAATATATAAATCAAATAAATAATTTCACGTCAAATGGCTGTTTAGTGCATTGCACTGACCAAGGAGCAAAAATGAAGCTACTTGGTTAAACATCCAAACACTTAAATACGTAACACTTAAACACGTAAATATCTTTCTAACGAAAGGGAATTTGAAAAATAGAAACCTGTTCCGTGCATCTATTGGTAATTCGAACAAAAAACAAGGTATGAGAGAACCACTAGAGTTCTAAGTAAGATATGTGGAGATGGACTATGTTACTAAGTAGATGGAGAGATCGTCATGTCCGCAATTGGGACGCGCACGTGATCCGAGACGTCGAGCCAAAATTCACCATTATTTTTGTTAATGGAGACGAAACTGGAGAATTTGAAGTGGTGAATTGGTGTATATGAGCTTGTGCAAAAATTGATTCTGTGACTGTGTTCTGATTATTGCAAGAATGGAGAAATCATCTGATTCTCCCTCGAGTTCTCCCTGCCCCAAAAAACAGAGAACGGATTCGCTCGACTCAGCGAACTCCATGCACGTTGACGCTGCTACCCCGACGCGCCCCGGCGACGAACAGCCAGCGCCCGCTGTGAGAAGGGAGCTACACATGCCAGTGGATGCTCCTCCCAGCACGTGGTTTACGACTTTCCTTACCGATTTTGAGAAGCGTATGGATGCAAGAATAGAGCACTTGTTCGACAAGAAACTGGGTGACATTACCAGGAAAGTATCTGAACACGAGGAAGCTCCCGAAAATTAAAAACTTGAAATCAAGTTGGATGACATAGAGAATCGCTCTAGGCGAAATATCTTAGTTCTTTTCGGCATTGGGGAGATGGCCAAGGAAGATTGCTACAAATCAGTAAGTGATTTCTTTCATTTTGTTGGTCGGGAGGAGGACATAAAGAGCATAGAAAGATGCCATCGCACACCAACTTTCCTACAGCCACCGAAGAAGGATGCATCTCGTTCAGCACCTCCAAGGAGGATCCACATTGCATTTAGCAGCTTTGTTGTGAGGGAGAGAGTGAGGAAGGATGCAATAGAAAAAACTGAAGAGCACAAAGTCCATGTATCGTGAACGGCCTACCTATGTTGCTGAATATTTGTCCAAGAGAATCATCCAGCTCCGCAAAAAGAAATCCCAGTTCGTCGTCTTAAGGAGGAAGCCAAACGCCAATTGTTTGCTTTCCCAGATAGATTGTGCTACAGGGATGAGGCTGGAAAAGTGATAACAGCTTCCTGAATGTACAAACCGGGCTACAGCATGATCTAAGCTGTTCCTGTAATTGGAAAGGAGTTTTCCTAAAGATTTTTGCTGAAAACTGGAAAGCGATCCAGTTTGTTGTCAAATGCGAATTTGTTGCAAGAACCCAGCTGGGCCAGATGCCCACGAGAGTCGGTAACAATTGTTTATTTATTCACGTTTTGCTAAAATGTATAACCTGGTACTCAGCCTGGTATGATCTACAGTTGATTAATTTTTTTGTTTTACTACAAGCAGACAGCGATCAAGATGGCAGAGGAGTCCAGTTAACAATATTAGATTATACTAGGCCTGGAAAGAAACCTGCTCATTGTTTAATTTTGCTACAACGATTCAGCTATGTCTAGGAAGGAGATTACAGCTAACTCATAGTCAAGTTTAATAAAGGCATACAACAATAAGTTGGGCCTGGAAAGGAGACTACAGCTGATTTAGTTGTTTCTGAAAATCGGATCTACCGTTGCGAAGTCACGTGACCTTTTGTCTATGCATGTCAGACCGAAAATTGCTCAATTTCGTGATTTGTGTACAAAACATATGGAAATATCAGTTTTCGTAAAAGGAGGTATATCATTGGTTATTTGGTCTTGTTTACATTTTATGTTTGTTTTGGGGTTCAAAATAGTTGAATTATAGTTAGAAAAAACACAACAAAAAACAATAAAATACATAAGTAAAACAAAACAAAGAAATACAGAAGAAAATATAAAAACAATAGAAAACATAAGGAAGAACCTGGCTCTTCCAAATGTTGTTGTCGTATTATTATTCCAAATGCTCTAAAGAATATATGTAGTGAAAACCAGAGTTTAATTATGAATAATATATGATTTATGGGTAAAAATATGAATTTTATGACCTTATTTGCATAAATTACCATAAATATGCAATTTAATGAATTTTTCCAAAAAATACAATTACCATTGTATTCTATACACTTCACTTATCATGTGTGCAATTTTTCACGGCAATCGGCCGCTCCGCTGCCGAGATCTTAGGGGGGGGGGGGGGGGGGGGGGGGGGGTGGGGGGGGGCATAATGCCCCCCCCCCCCCCCCCCCCCGGCCTGCTGAAGACCTCAAATAGCCCGGCCTTTTTAGGGTTAATTAATTAAAAGGGTAGTACAGTTTAGCTCGAAAGGTATATAAACTTACAAACGACTAAGTAAAAAGCCTGTTATCATTTAAAAAGTGCCATTAAAACACATGAGGGCGCTCTGTAAAAAGGCATTGGTTTCAACCATTTTTCATACAAAATTATGCATGTGATGTTTTGTTGAAATAATGATTAAATACTCAAAGAGAGATCATCAACAACTATTCAAAAACCTCTTTTGAACATTTTAAACTTAAAAATAGTTCATTAAATAAATCTGGGCCCCAGATTTATTCCGATCGGATATACTGATATACTGATATTTCCGCCGTTTTTGAACGGCTTTTGGACCAAATACAATTTATTCTGTCATTAAAATTGTATGTTCTTTCAAATTTTACACTCAGTTTTTCATTATCTCACAACAAATTATTATTTCGTGCAGCGCCCTCTATACCAAAACTGAACTACCCTTTTAAAATTTGACGAAGACGATTCACCCCTACCCCATAAACTCTGATTTTGTTCAACGTCACGTAAAATTGTATATAGGTCCGCATTTTCATCAGTGGCTGAACTTTTGTCCGGGATAAAAAGACAGAAATTTCCAGTAACCGGTAAAGCCGTTTCACACCTGCGGAACTTCACTAGCCCATTGATAGCTTTTTTTAATGTTTTTTCCCCTCTGTTTTTTTTATTCTTCTTTCCTTTGTTATGCGCCTCGGAATAGGCTACCTAGATAGATGGCGCTTTATAAATGCTTGATATTATTATTATTATTATAGTTGTTATGTGCCATGGGAGATATTCAAAATGTTTCTTTTCATCTGTTCATTGTATTTTATTTTATTTCCATTAGGACAAAGGGCCGCTTGACATTTTTGGTCATAGTATAACCCGTCACCAATAAATATAATGTCCTGGATGATCCCGGGCACAATATTACTGTTGACACACTATAGAGTACAGAAGCCATGACGTCATAAAAATCTGTTTTTAGAATTTTCAAATTTGAACTTCATTTTCAGAAAGAGCATACAAAATCTTATATAATTACCGAAAAGCAATTGAATATGTTAAGTATTGGCTGAGATATGCCCATCCTAATGAATTTTACTTCAATGGGCGATCAGTGTTATAGTGTATTATAGAATGGGTTGATAAATCCCTGCAATCTGATTGGTTGAGAGCAAAATTTGTGCAGACAATTAATTGTACTGGATGCATGAAAAGTCATGCGTCCGGTAAAAAAATCATGCGTCCGGTAAAAATTTCATGCGTCCGGTAAAAAATTTCATGCGTCCGGTAAAAAAATCATGCGTCCGGTAAAAAATTTCATGCGTCCGGTAAAAAATTTCATGCGTCCGGTAAAATTATTTCATGCATCCGGTAATTTTTCAAATTTTTAATTTTTTGAATTTTTGGGGGGCGTAACAATGCCCATTCTATAAAACAGATGATGCGCAAGTTTATTTCGTGGGTCGGTGGAATTGTTTGCACGCGGTAACTATGGAAACTAGTCTAAACCCACTCGGCTTCGCCTCGTGGGTTTAACAGTTCCATAGTTACCTTGTGCAAACAATTCCTACCGACCCACTCATACCTGCGCATCATTTGTATACTGGTTCATAAAGTTATGAACCAGAGCACTATGACACTGATTGCCTATTGACACAAACAAATCATTCGGATGGGCATATCTCAGCCAATACTTAACATATTCATTTGATTTTCGGTATTTGGACATTATTTGTTATGCTCTTTCTGAAAATGAAGTTCAAATTTGAAAATTCGAAAAAGATGTTTATGACGTCATAGATGACATCACACTTCACCACTCTATAAAGACTTGAATTTCAAGCATTTTATTTTATTTGATTCATTTATTATTGCAACTGATAAAACATAGTTGGCTTGATACAAATTAAAATACAATATAATATAATATACAAATATACGAAACACAATTAAACAAAATTTAAAAGGCAAATAATATTAAATGACTAAATAAATCTTATATATAAAACAAACAAACAATTTTTTAAAAGTACAAATACACCTCGAAAGACCAGCCAAGATAACCTAAACAAAATCAATCCCACGGGAACCCGGACGACCACAAGGCAGATCAGCCCGGGAACTCGGAAGAAAAAAAAATAGAAAGAAAAAAACCCAAAGGAACCATCCCGTGCGAGAAAATAATTTATTTTTACCACAAAAATGAAGGAAAGAAACACGCATGAAAGCACCCACAAGTACAACTGGCTAAAAGCGAACACCACTAGCATACGCAACATAGTTTCACATACTCACACACACACACACACACATGCACACACGCACACACACACACACACACACAGACACACAGACCACAACCATAACGCAACTACTCACACGCTCTCACAACATATCCACACACAAACACACACACACACACCCACACACACGTAGACACAAACTCATTCATCGAACATGCACGAGTGTTCGCCCCATATGGGTATGAACACTCCTGCATGCACAATCATCACTGTGGTAAACGTACTCGCACGAGGAAATTCCATCCTAAATTCCATCAAAAAACCCCGTCCAGACCCCCAGCCCAACCCGCCAAGTGAAAACCAGGTGCCCGTTGGATGATTCATTTAGGTCGGGTCATTCCAAGATCTCTCGAAGTGTATAATTAAAAACTGTACACCTACTACATTAAAACAACTATATTGTGTTACCATTACCCTTATAGTTAAAATTGTAATTATAAAATGCATTATAAAATGCGTTATAAAATGCGTTATAAAATGCGTTCCTCATTTCTTCACATACTGAATTATACCAAAAATCTAACATTCATTCACTAGTGGTTGGTTGAAGGAAATTTAAGTGATTATAAACATGCATTTTCAACATTTAAAAAGAATGGTATGTTTGTGAAAAAAGTACACAACATTGACAGATTATTATATTATTGTAAATTGTACAGACACCAGGGAACAAAACTATTTTTGAATCTGTTTGTTTTACATCTTGGCAAAGGAAAGGGTTTACTGTTACGTAATTCATATCTACTAGTATTCTCCCTTTTTTCTGGTAAAAGGTTATGTAATTTGTGAGATGTATTCTGCATCTGAGTAAATAAACAGTGACACATATTTGCTCTACGATCTTTCAGGGTTTGTAAACCAAAAACATTAATTGCGTCATTATAATATAAATCTGGATCAATTATTCGTAAAGCTCGTTTCTGAACAGATTCTAGCAAATCACTTTGTTCCTTGGTTAGGCCCCCATGGAAGACCTGGCAAGCGTATTCTAGAACAGACCTAATACAGGTTGTATAATATTTGCACAAATCCTTTTTACACAAACCAGCCCTACGCAGTTGGACCAATAAATAAAGTCGTTTTACAGCTTTGGAATAAATATCATTGACATGTGTATCCCAATTAAGTTTATCATTAATCCAGACTCCTAATAATTTTGCTTCATGAACTTGTTCTATAAATTCATTATTCATAGTCAAATTTACATCGTACTCATTTTTTGTGAAATTAATAACCAATTGTTAAAGGGATAGTTGAGTTCTGGTAAGGAGAGTACAGTTTTAGTGAAACTGAATTTTAGTAACCAAAACCTGCATCATTACATTACAAACTAATAGTTATAACTAGAAAGGAACACAACATTACAAATGACGTAGTAAAGATCATGTTATCATTCAAAAAGAGCCGTTAAAACGTAAGAGGGCGCTCTCTAAACACTCATCGGTTTCAACCATTTTGAATAAAATATTGTGCATGTGATGCTTTGTTGAAATAGTGATTAGATAGAGAAATAACCAACAACTATTTAAATACCTATTTTGTAACTTTTTGAAAAGAGGAAGCATTTTTTTGAATTTTTAACGGCTGGTTCAAAATTCTCTAATAAACCCGGGGCCCCGGGTTTATTACAAATTGTTATATTTATGGATATTTCAGCCGTTTCTGAACCGATTTTGATCAAACAAAGATGATTTTATTGTTTAAATATTATGCTCTTTCAAATTTTACACTCAGTTTTTCATTACCTCACAAACCAATTAAGTAGTCTAGCGCCCTCTCTACCAAAACTCAACTTTCCCTTTAAGTTTTCTTTTGATTAATGGTCATACAATTATCACTAGTCCATTTAATCAACTCATTTAAAGACTCCTGGAGTAGTCCATTTTGACCTAATTTTAAAACATCATAAACAGTGGTATCATCAACATACTTAACTACAGGTAAAACTGGTTGGAGATCTGTTAACATAATTATAAACAATAGGGGTCCAAGCTTTGTGCCTTGAGGAACTCCTCCATTTTATGAATGACCATTCTGATGTGGTATCACCTAATTTCACTCTCTGTTTTCTATCACATAAAAAGGCATGTATCCAATTTACAATAACTATATTTATACCCAAACTAACAAGTTTATCAATTATAATTACATGATTAATTCTATCAAAAGCTTTAGAAAAATCGTGAAAATAGTGAAAGCATGCCTGTGTCCTGATGCCTAGGCAGACGGATCAGAGGGATTGATTGGATAACGATAAGAAAAGAAGCACTTAGGCTCTCCGGTGGCGAAAAACAAGCATCAATGGGCTAGTGAAATGTCACAGGTGTAAAACGGTTTACCGGTTACTGGTAATTGTTTACTTTTTAGCCCATACCAAAGTTTTGCCACTGATGAGATTGTTCTACCACCAATCAGGCTGTAATCATAATTTGTTTTGTTTAACAACGGTGTAAATTATAATGGCTTTCTGTCTGACAACGTTGAATAATTATAATTCTACTTATAGCCCGGTCACATATGAACGGATTGCGTAAACGGACGTCAAACGGAGAGCTAAATTTTCCATCCGTTCGTCTCTGTTCTTATGCGTTTCTTGTCCGTTCCTTGTCCGGTGATGTACGTTGTTCTATGTTTTGTACATAAAGCAATGGAGACGACTTTCATCACCGGATAATTTCATTTCGAAAATTTTCTATTCGTTGGGCATTCGTTTCCGCTATCCGTTGATATCGGACCGGGCCAATACCGGTTAATAAATGCAATAATAATGAAACCTCAAGAAAGACGAATCCACAAAATTACAAGCACTGACGTAGAGTACCCCTTCTCAAGACCCCCCGTGGCCACATAATAATTTGACGAACAATTTGGTTTAACGCAAGAATACAAATTATCAGGACCCTGACGAAAAATAGTATCCTTGCTGATCAGGCTATCCTGTATAAATATATTTGAATAAATAAATAAATAAATGTACCGGTAAGTAAATAATTATACAGATTGTGACTCTATATACCCGTAATTTATTAATATGTTACACATAATAAGGTACAAACATATTTTTGTTTAATTCCCAGGTGATGGAAGTATTATACATTCTAGGTTCAATATTAAGACATCAATTTCAGTAAAACATTCCATAAACCACAAAGATAGTACGTGTATACATCGAATTGATGAAATATCACTCACTGACATTCGAAGGTTCACTTATTATGTGTTATCAATATGACATGTTATTATCAATTAGACGTTTGGCCTCTGGCTACTGCATCGGAGATAATTAATTATATGCACGACCTTGAATACGTCTGTGGCTGTACTGGCCGCGAGGACCTTTTACCGTCACACTACCAGTATTCGCGACCCGGAAGATACATATGTGTCACTTTGTCTGAACCCGGTGAATTGGGATAGTGATTTCCACTGGACGTTGTGGAATGAGATTCCTAAAAGAAAAAGAAGAAGAACAAAATGTTTAAACAATGGTAAAATAAGAACTCAATATTTTTTTGAACTTAAATATGTACGATGTGTCAGTGTAATTATATTTAAACTCAACACATTAAATAAAAGACGCAATTTTCACATTTAATGTGCCATAATGGTATGACTGGTAGCCAGTGGCGTAACTACAAGGGGCCTGTGTCCCCAATAATTTTGAAAAACACAATAAGAAAGATAATGGGATTAAAATAAAAATCACAACAAATTCATAAGGTGTGCCACCCCCTCCCCTACAATGTATGAGCTCCCCAGCCTACCCCCCACAAAAAAAAATCAGACCGACCATGCTACGCTACAGCTCGTATAGTGTGTTAACCTGTATAAACTCAATGGGAGTTGCAAATAATCTAGTACGGAAAGGGTTATCAATCTGGGGGTTGTAAAATGTAGTAGGCAACTAGGTAACACTTACATGCTGAAATCTGTCGTCACTGAGTCTGGTCGTGGACCGGTTCATCACGTAGTTCGTCTGCCCTTTCATTTTCATGGACGTGAGGACGAGATTCGGACCGCGGTCGCGCACCGGCTGTAAGAACCGATGACTGGACCACATATGGAAGCACATACAGTTGACCAGAAGACTGAGACAGGTGGTGAAGGCGAACACGCCGACCAGGATGTAAGGCAAGGGTGCACTTTGACCTGTATTTTATTAAACAAGAAAGAATCTTGTAAAAATCATCAAGTTGATGGAATATAGACATGATTTATGTAATTATTCACACTAAGTTCCCAGTTTTGGCAATGGGTTACAATATAATTCATAATAAACAATGGCATGCATAACTCATGTTTATTCATCGAACAAGCAGCTTCAAGACTGATTGGTGGCACACGAATGATTGAGAGCCCACCTTAGCACCTCATGTATTTATGTATGTTCACTTAGATTAATTCCCCTTATGATTTGTATTGCTTTTGTTCAATATTAGGAGGCACGTTCTTCGTATTTCTTTATTTTCACTCGGAATCCCCCCTTATGTTTGTATTAGAGGGCACGTGCCCCCCCCCCCCCCCCCCCCCTCCCCGGCGCAGCTACGCCACTACGTATGTATCAAAATTCATACCTGTCTCGCTAACTGCTACATCGCAGAAATCTCCCGTCCACTCCGATGTGCACCTACATTTTATATCAAAGATAAGGTGGAAACAAGGACAGCGTCATAAACCAGGCATAGAACAACAAATAATTATATGTTTTGGTACCGTTGTGTGATATCAAACAGATGCTCAACACTTTGCAAAGGGTTGTGTAATTCATAAATAATACAATTAATTACTCTCACTTACGGAACCATCATTATCTTATGGTTCCGTACGCGCCCAACGTCTGAGAGTGCGCCAATTCTATTCACGCGTCGTTTGTAGACAATATAATCCCGGCCGATTCGTTCGCCCTGGACAAAGTTCGTTTTCGTATGCAGACCCATGAACGCATGCTTTAGAATGGTGACGTGTTTGCCAATTATACAATAAAAAAAAAAAATATTTGTCTGAACTTGCTGATGGAACGGATTAAAGATGTTACCCATCATTAATAAGAATACTATTTTTGGGTGGCGGTACCCTGTAATAGTCTAGGCGATTGGTGCGAAAATTGCTCGGAAAATGATACAAGTATGAAATTTTCTACACATGTAGGTCTCATCATTCTAAGCATTTTCAGAGGTGGAGCCAATGCAAACTGTACATAGTATAGCAACAGTTGCTAAGCAACGTATTTTCCATAGCAACCAACATGTAAGATGCCTATAGACCAATTTTCCCGAACAATTTAATGTATTTTAATATCTGCAGCTTTGCTCTTCATCATAACACCACCCTGGAGCAATTGCAATATACACATCATAGCAACAGTTGCTAGGCAACACATTTTCCTTAGCAACCAAGCAAATTTGATGTCTGCAGACCAATTTTACTAAACATTATAATGTATTTCAATATATTGCTTTACTATGCATAATATATTCACTCTGAAGCAAAAGGCCACCCCACAGTGCACATGGCCTTATAATGGTTGCTAGGCAACGCATTTACCTGATTGTATCAACATTTGGGCTTTTCTAACCTGTCAACTATTGTTGGCCAATTTTTGACTTACTGAATGTAGGTGCGTAGGACGGTGTGTACCCTTGCTCCCCTACGAGAAATCCTGCTCTATTCTGATCTATCCTGGGCTAGATGTTCTGCCTCATGAATGGATAGACCCATATCGCACCTAACTTGGTCCTTCCATCTCGTAGGAGGGCGTCCCCGTGGTCTGCGTGCGTCAAAGTCATTATGGTATGCTTGGTACGGTAGGCGGTGATGCGGCATGCGTACCACACACATGGCCAAACCATTTCCGGCTACGTTTTGTTATTTCTTCACATATGGCGCTTGGGATTTTCAGCCTATGTCTGATCCCTTATTCTGTCCATTAGGTGAACTCCAAGAATGGTCCGGAGGCATCTCATTTCAAATACCTCAAGCTTACATGTAGATCTATCTGATTTACGGAGGGTCCAGGATTCTGCTCCATATGTGTCAATAGGGAGGATCAGGGCTATGTAGATCCTGACTTTGAGTGTCCTTGAAATATCTTGGTTGGACCAGATGGCACTTTTCAGCCTTCCAAATGACCAGGCTGCCAGTCTTGTTCTCCTCTTCACGTCATCTTCTATAGAAGGTACCATGCTGCCGAGAAAGACAAATTTATCCATTTTCGCGATGTTGGTGTTGTTTAGTGTAATAACTTGTTGGTCCTCTGTCATGATTCTGCATTTCGTGGCATTGATTTTCATTCCCGAACTTCTACATGCCTTTTCCAGTTCCCTTGTAAAGATTTGGAGGTTTTCAAATACAAGTTCCATGAGGGTGGTGTCATCTGCATAACGGATGTTGTTAGTACGCATGTCACCCATCTGTATTCCACTGTCTACTTTTTGGATGTCATTCATCACAAATTCCAGGAATGGGTTAAAGAGGCTTGGAGAGAGGAGGCAGCCTTGTCGAACACCAGTTATGACATCAAACCATTCGGTTATCTTACCGTTAACCATAACAGAGCAGTTGCTTTGCTTGTACATGCTCTCTATAAGCTCGACTAGGGACTTGTCCATACCAATGGAACGTAAACATTTCCAGAGAGCTTCTCTCCAAATAGTATCGAATGCCGCTTTAAAATCAAATGTCAAGTGGATTGGTATCTTTCTTTCTCTGGCCTTTTTGATGATCTGTCTGACGACAAACACAGCATCTGTGGTGCCTCTACAACTTCGGAACCAGCATTGTTCCTCAGTCAGATGGTTCTCAATGGTTCCCTGTATTCTCCAGAGGACCATCCTACAGAAAACTTTCCCAGGTATGGAGAGTAGTGTTATAGCCCTGTAGTTGGATGGGTCCAGCTTGTCTTCTTTCTTAAACACTGGAGTGATGAGACCCTTGCTCCAGTCTTCCGGGGTTTTACCTTCCAACCATGCTGCATTTATTATTTTGAGCAGGAGTAGTCTCGTCGGCTGTCCACCAGTCCTCAGGGTTTCGGCCGCTATTTTGTCCTAACCACAGGCCTTGTTGTTCTTCAACAGTTTTATTGCTGCCTCTACTTCTTCAATTGTGAAAGGTTCACTTGGGTTATCTGTAGGTTGAGGGTCAGGTATGGTCTGAAGAGTATTTCGACCCTTGGAAATTGCGTGTTAAGGTGGCCGCTAAAATGTTCTTCCCAGCATTTCAACACTTCTGCAGGAGCCGTTTTAAAGATGCCGTCCTTGTTCTTTACGGCAGGTTGCATCTTGTCTCTTTCTCCAAATAGTTTCTTAACCTTCTTGAAGAGCTCATGGATGTTGTTCTTTGCGTGAGCAATCTCCATTTCTTCCACCTCTGCGTCAAGAATTTTCTTCTTCCAATTCTTCACTTCATACTTGACCGTTTTATTGAGTTTTTTGTAGCTCTTCTTGTTGTGGGCAGAGGGATTGTTCATCACCAGGATTCTGGCTTTCCTCCCTTGTTCACACGCCTTACAGACATCTTATGGGCGACCTTTAACTTGTTTTGACCTTCTGAAGCCTACAACTTCTTCTGTGATGTTATTGGTAGTATCCCTGAATTTAATCCACAGCTCATCTGCATCCGTGTCCTGAAGCTGAAGTTGTGGTTCAAAGGCACCTCCAATCCTGGCTTTAAATGCTTCTGCTATGCTAGAGTCCTTAAGTCTGCCAACATCGTAGCTTTTGGGAAGGCTCTTCATTCGCTTAGACTTTGTAGGTGATAGCTTTACATTTGCCAGTAGGCCCTACTCGATTGTGGTTTGACCCAACCTCTGCTGAGCAGTATGATCTGCAGTAGGACTTGATGTTCTCTAATTTGGTAATGATGAAGTCTATCTGATTTATGTAATGTCCACACGGGGACGTCCATGTTGCCCATTCTTACATTCCTACATGTTCCTACATTCTTTGTGTTGGAAGTATGTGTTACACACTGCCATTCCGTGTAACATACAGCATTCTAGAAGCTTCTCCCCTCTGCTATTGAGCTGTCCTAGTCCATACTTGCCCAAAGGTGGTGCCCATACTCCGTGGTCCGCTCCTACTTTTGCATTGAGGTCACCCATCACACTTTTTAGAGAACAGTAGTTGTCATGATATAGAAGTTTAAATGTATGTATTTAGTTCAGCAGCTAGGAAGAATAGACCTCTGGATCGCATTCGGAACTGGCAAGAACTTTCACTACATCCCGGCTCATGAGATAAGTGCCTCCCTTGGCCCACAAATATCGTTGGTTCTTCCGGTGTTTCATGCTTTCACGGGCTGCGACACTGTTTCCCAGTTTGCCAAGTTGGAAAGAAGACTGCATGGAAAATGTGGGAGACACATGATGAACTCACTGGAGCCCTGTATGAGCTGCACTGTGCACCAGATCAGATATATGAAGAGACTGAGGCTGCCCTAGAGTACTTCACCGTTCTTCTCTATGATAAGACAGCAACATGTACCTTCATCAACGAAGTCAGAAAGCTTCTGTTCACACGAAAAGGGCGTCAGATGTCAGCGCTTCCCCCCACCAAGGCTGCATTACAGCAACATATCAGAAGGGCAGCATTGCAAGGTGGGCACCATTGGGGACGTACTTCTATGCCATATCGCCAGATGCCCTCCCCTTCTGAGTGGGGATGGACTTGCCCAGAACAGTGGAGACCCCTGTGGACAAACTTACCTGAAGCAAGCGCATCCTGCCCAGAGCTGCTGAAGTGTCAATGCAGGAGCAGGTGTAGAGACTGCAAATGTGTACGAGCGCTCTTAACATGCACTGTGTATTGCACATGCACAGGAGATTGCGACAATGCCTGAAACTATGATCAATGACTTACGACTTCATGGTGAGAACATGTATTGTTAAGACAATCCATCTGTCCCAAAATAGCGGGTTGCTTCCATGAATGTATTGCCTAGCAACATTGTTTCAATTTGATGTGGGGTATCATACCATAACCCTTACTAATTACCTTGCCATAGGCCTTATATTGATAAGAAAATTGTTTGAGTTAAATGGATACCATGTGGAGTGATTGTTTTCATGTGTACACAGCTTGTTGCTATGGTAAATATGTTACTAAGCAACAGATTTTGTTATATTATTTACCAATTATTCTTCATAACAGTTGAAAATATACCCAAATATTTCTCTGTTAGCTGTTTTAGGCAGTGAGACGTGAAAATCATTTACAAATAGACAATTACGATAAAAATATACAGTCGTTATGGTTTATCTGTTGCCTAGCAACACAAAAATGTTGTTTTGTATTAATATTGACACTTAAAATGACATTATAGCACGTCTTTAGTTAGTTTTGATGCTAAAACACATAGCATCATGCTTTTGGAATGAATAAGATATGCTTAAAAGGCTCGTTGCTAGGGTCAATAAGTTTCTTAGCAACCGTTGCTAAGAAACAGGCCGGATGCATTGGCTCCACCTTTTAAAATATTCAATATAGGCTCAAGTATAACTGTACCAAGTTTCATACTTGTATCATTTTCCGAGCGATTTTCGCCTTTTTTTGCACCGATCGCCTAGACTATAATACACTATTTGGCTTTCGGGGAGCGGAGACACCCGCCATTCGAATTATGGCTGGATTATGGATCGATGGATAAATAGAAAATGCATGTATGAATACATTAGAATGAACGGTTGTCCGAATTTATTAATAAATTGATGACTGAATATACGACTTGATACATGAATGAATGACTAAATGAATGAACGAAAGGATAAATAAAAACATTAAAAAATAAATACCTGCACTGATATCCCGAGGCTGAATTCGTGGCTATCACACAAGTGCCGTTGTTTATACACGCGTGATTCTCGCACGGGTCTGTTGTAAAGAGAATTGAAGAAAATGTAATTGAAATATTTTCCAAAAATACATCAACAAAATACACAGTTACAAAGATGATATAAACGGTAATCAATATACTGCATCCGAAGGGTTGAGCAGTAACTAGTAAGTTTATATAATAGTTAACCAGGCAAAATATTTAATTTACAAATAGAAGTATACAATAAAACACGGTATAAGTAAATACATACAAATGCCGCAGTGCCTTAAGCGGATCTATTAACATTGTCAAAATCGACAAAACTTAATTAGACATAAGACCTCTAGAAGATCGTTGCACTCGTATTACCAAAAGAAGCATGGAACAGGTTACGGTTTTCCGGATTTCTCTTTTGCTATGAAGATATATTTTAATTTCAAAGTCTTACTGGGCCCGTTTCAATTATGTACGGAGGTACGTGTTACAATAGGTTAGAAAATATAAACATGGCTGTTTACGCATCACTCCGTAGACATATCGGATCACATAAAATATTTGTATCAATCCCATGTTACTAGTTTATGCATAATTATGTCAACAAAGTGTAGTACACATTGTGATTATCTAATATTTACCTGATACAATTACAAAAGCATGGCAAGCACGAAGCTTTACAACACTAAGAACAAGTTATGAAACTTATGGATCTGGATCTGGATATAATACCCTGATAAGCTCAACTTGATCATCACTCATAACGTATAAGGCAGGTCTGATTGTAGACCGAAAACCGTTCTTCATATTCCGCTAACTGGACGGTCGGATCGCTCCAATAAATAGGGTAGAGTAAAAAGTCCAATATAAAGTAAACCCCATGAACATACGGTATATTCCTGTCTAGTCTGACTATTGCTTGAATACCAACTGCATATGATTCTGCAGTGATCGTTTGAACGCTTCTGTGTCAGGTGTAGAAGTTATCCGTTAATGAGTTTCATTATCTTGCTACTTTCGGGAAGGAGGAGTTGAGATGAGCTTATCCGTTCTAGTAATTAATTCCATTCTCTTGCTACCTTCGGGAAGAATGAGTTGAGATGAGGTTGTGAGTTCGACTGTGTAATGGTGAGCTGATTGGGTTTGGAGCCCCTTTTAAACATCCGTGCACGTTCTAGTGGGGATACATGTATGTAAAGAAAATCACCGATATTCATGTCCGTGTGGTGAAAGATGATTTTCAGAAGCATCACCAGGATTTTGAACTGCCCTTCTTCGTTGGAGGAGAGGTAGCTTCAGGTGGTCTAACATTGCTGAGACTGATCTTATATACTTATACTCACATGTGAAATTGAAGGCATCTGGTGCGAAGAGGAAGAGGCCCGACCCATTTCTGACCTCGGTGTCGCCTGTCACTTCCTGCATGAACATCTGCTGGACCTCGGTGACGCTCACGGGCGAGGCGTCGTCGAACACCAACACGTAGCTGGGTATGACGCTTCCCTCTGTGAATGCGAACACGTCCGCGTGGGAGAACCCAGGCCAGTCTGCGTATATAGCGTTCAACTGTTAAGAACAATTAAATATTCAGGAAATTAATCAAATATTGCCTATTATACACCTCATACCGAGAATCGTGTAATCTGATTGGTTGAAAGAGTCAATAATTGTATAAAAGTATGCATGCATATTCGGTAAAACAAAATATCCTCAAAGGGGTTCCAGTAACATTGTTAACATGCACAGAACTCTAGCGGTACTCGCATATCTCGTATCTCGTTGTATTGGTATTAATACCAATAAAATCATGGAACCTGTTCCGGTTTTCCGTTATAAGTATTTAAAATGTAAATGTTCGGTTTCGAAAGTCTCCCTTGGAGACTTTCAACCGAGTACAAAGCTAGTGCAACGAGTCATCTTCATCATCATCATAGACATCTCCATTATCAACATCATCATCATCATCAGCATCAGCATCATCATTGTCGTCATCATTCATCCTCATAGTCATTACAATCACCATCACTATCATAATCGTCATCGTCGTCATCATTCATCATCATCATAGTCATCACCATTACCACCACCGTCATAATCGTTTTCATCATCACCACTATCACCACCATCTCGTCGTCATCACCTTCATCATCATCAAAATTAACACTTTGATTTACCGTATCTTCAACTTCGGCTTTAAATTCCAAGAATATTGGGGAATTTTCGTCAGTGAGTTCCTGAGTAAACACCGCCGGTTCGTTGCCAATCTTCTCTAGTCGCAGACTCCCGGCGATTTCAGTCTTACCTAGGAAATATATTAGCATCAACAGTTATTGTAAGTATACATGTACGTTTGCGTAGATTCTTAAAATTTGTTCCGTTTAGATATTGTTCACGATAGACCAACCAATAGTCTAACTAACCCTAACGGTAAGTATACCAACAAAACCTAACCATTACACAAACAATTACTTCCTGAGACGTTTTTGGATTTGTTGTCTAGTATATGATTATAGTTAGCATATAGTTAGTGTCTATGAACACGTTATCATAATGCTTACTCGGCTCTATCATCTAAAACGATCCTAGAATGGATCTGAGCTAGTATGGTTTAAAGACACATATACCCTGATAACGACTTGTACTGGTAGAGTAGGAGCTAGATCCCATTATGTACAGACTATGGTAGGTTTTAAAGTACACCTAAAAAGAATATAATGGTATAAATGGCATGATTAGTACATGACTGAAATGTCAAAAATTTATCTAGGCAAACCGACTGGTCAATCTATCCTCTGATGGCGACTTGTATCGCTAGACTTTTGGAAAAGACCCCATCCGTGAATACAATGTTGCAAGACTGTGTTGACCAATGGCCTCCAAAACAGTCAGGTTGTCCGCTTTATCTTAGGACTAAGACAATAACTCAGTTGCCAACAAGGGTTTACTTAGTTGGCCATAAATGCCTTCCCAGATAGCTATAGTTAAAGGGATAGTAAGCAAATAATTACCGTTGGTAAAGGCGATGGCACAAACTATCACTTCCGAGGCAATCTGGATGTAGCTATCTTTCCGAAGCGAAGCTGAGGAAAGATAGCGTACACATTCAGATCGCCGAGGAAGTGATAGTTTGCCATCGCCTGAAACCAAAAGGTGATTATTTGCTTTGTATTCTACATCGAACTTCTAGATCTAGTATAAGCAGGCCTAGTCTAACTCTAAGTACTGTTACTAGGTTTGATCTACTTACCAACAATGTTATTCCAATTTCGGTAGCAGGTCAGGGTAACTCCATGACAATTCCATTATATTATAACAGTTCAAAAGTCAACGGTAACTCTTTGAAAATTCCAAAAGTTAAAACGCGAAATGTAAACTCCCCCAAAAAACAGTTCCAAAGTCAACAAACACGAAAATAGAGTCTCCCCCCAACACTCGGACTAGCGCTTTCAAGACCAAGTCCATGTCAGAGTACAGTTCGTCAAAATGTATGCTTCCAGCATCGCAATAATCTTGGAACACTTTCAGGCTGAACTTAAGTTGTCGCTTTGTATTTTTACTTTCACTCTCAAGCAAACACATGTCCATTTCAGCTTCGTTAGAGCTCAAATCTTACGTCGAACCACAGAACAAGCAATTAACAATAAACAGCAAACGGTGTAATGTACGTTTATGGTATACAGTGCATAGTGTATGCATGCAGCTTCAGTACAGTGCATGCAGTGTGCTAGCTACGTATGGACAACGAATACAATTGGTTACAGTCCGTTATTCCGAAGGTTCGTTATTCCGAAGGTTCAGTTATTCCGAAGGTTCGTTATTCCGAAGGTTCGTTATTCCGAAGGTTCGTTATTCCGAAGGTTCGTTATTCCGAAGGTTCGTTATTCCGAAGGTTCGTTGATCCGAAAATAAAATCGGGTTCGTTATTCCGAAAATTAAATCGGGCTTGTTATAATACTATAGTTTGTGTTTTGTTTATTTAATTTACACCCTGCATTAAGCATACCCCTCCCCCTTTCCCTCCCTTGTCCAGACCAATCAAACATTTAAGTTTATTTTATCTCTTTATATGAAATTATAGCATTATAACAAACCCAAATTCATTTTCGGATTAACGAACCCGATTTCATTTTAGGAATAGCGAACCTTCGGAATAACGAACACTCGGAATAACGGACCTTCGGAATAACGAACCTTCGGAATAACGAACCCGATTTCATTTTAGGAATAGCGAACCTTCGGAATAACGAACCTTCGGAATAACGAACCTTCGGAATAACGAACCTTCGGAATAATGCAACAGATGTTCGGATTAACGAACCCTATTTCATTTTCGGATTAACGAACACTCAGGTATAGAAAATTTGCGTGTTCGGAATAACGAACCTTCGGAATAACGAACCGCACCCATACAATTACATTTGTAATTCGCGCGCATAGAGTTATCACGCCACATCATTTGGGTACGGAATTTGAGTGGCCACACACGAGCTCCACAGTCAAGTCAATGCAACCGCGGAGTGTAGATAGTACTTTACCAATTATCTAGTGAGTGCAACGCACTTTCACCCAATATATCTACACAGTGTAACGAAGTTTTCTTCTCCCATCAATGATGGGCAAAACTATGTTTCATCACGTGATTAACTTTTGACCAATCGTAGAGCAAGATTCTTAGTATGTGGAATATAATTGAGTATATGTATAGAGGGCACTTCACACAATATTTTTGTTGTGAGATAATGAAAACTGTCTGTCAAATTTGAAAGAACATACAATTATAATGACAGAATAAACTTTATTTGATCAAAATTGGTTCAGAAACGGCTGAAATATCAATAAACATATTTTTATTCAAAAAATTCTTCGCCAGGGGATATTTTGACTTTTTAGAAAAAAATTTACAAAATGCTTAAAGACTACTTTGAACAAATTTGAATAGGTCTAGAAAAGTTGTTGATGATATCTCTTCTGAATCATTATTTTAACAAAACATTAAATGCACAATTTTGTATGAAAATGGCTAAAACCAATGAGTGCCCTCGTGAGTTGTAACGGCTATTTTTGAATGATAACAGGGATTTTACTTTATTAAGTCGTTTGTAATTGTGTATTCTTTTCGAGCATGGTGAAGTTATAACTATTATTTTGTACCGTAATGGTGCAGGTTTTGGTTACTAAATTTAAGTTTGACCAATACTCAACTATCCATTTAATGACTACATAATGTACACGAAACAAGCCAACTTTGTACTGCTTACTAAGCCCGATCATCTTAAAGGCAACTAAGCTAGTATCATTATGGTTTATGAAATATGGACCCTGGTCATTCCTACCTCTGACAACGACTTGCACTGCTAGGGTTTTCGACAGGACGCCGTCCGTGAAGGCGATGGCCAGACTGTGTTGACCGAAGGCCAGTGAAACGGGCTGGTTGGCCGCGTTCTGGTTTATGCGGAAGATGACGTCACCATTAGGCTGGTAGCCGCTGGTGAGTTGGTAGCCTGGGGTGTAGGTGAAGAAGTCCTGCCCGATGTCGGTAAAGTACGGGTTGGATGTCATGACCACCACTGGCAGCTCAGCCGCTGGAGATGTCAGGAAATTTACAAATATGTATTTGTGTTCTTAATACATGAATTACTATAACACATTCAGTTCAGGTCCCCGAATTTAAACTCGGGCTAGGGTCCATGGAGAACACATGTTATAGCAAAATCAATCAATCAGCTGATTTGGCCCGGACTGGATTTCGACTGGCTCAAGATAAGCAGAATCGGACTTGTGAGGCAATGCACACTGAGTCGATCCGACTGGAAACGTGGCAAACCTGTCCAGTCGGATCGGTTCGAGCTGACTCTGTGTGAGTTCGGGTTGAATGGTACCGCCACGCATTTGATATCAAAAAGATGTCCAACACTTTGCAAAGTGTTGCGTTACTCATAAATAAATGCAATTATTCACCCGAACATAACAGGGCATTATGGTTCATAAGCGCCAATTCGAGCGTTTACATTTTATGAAAGGGTAGGGTACTACCCTTTTAATAGACTGGGCTTCTTTTGCTAACATATTAACACATAATTTAGTATAAGGACGACTTTGGTATTATATAACTTTTTTCTTTTTTTTCTGAACTTTTCGGTTGAAATAGTTTACCAAATGAATGTCTGGCATCCCTATTAGTCATGTTTAAATCATCTGTCATTTATTTGAAAATTATGTTGGGGTGTTGGTTCCCTTTAACCCTAAAAAGGCCCGGCCATGCAAAGACAAAAGGTCATGTGACTTTTTATCGTAGGTCCGATTTTCAATATTTTCTCAAAAGATGCGCAAGACTTGAAAAAAAAAACGTTCAGCAAGCGACGGCGCGTTCCCGAGCAATCAGAAAAATCGCGGAGGGGGCAAAATGCCCCCAGCCTTATTAGGGTTAAGTCAAATATAATCTTACCTATAACATTAAGTACCGATCTACACGTTCTCCTCAGTCCAGCTATACTGTCTTCTATTACAGTTGTGATAATGTGAGAGCCTATGGCTAGATCCGGTTCAGCGGGAACTGTGCTGGAGATTGTAGGAGAGCCACTGTGGTAGAAGTATAGAACGCCTGTTTCTAACGTGATGTTTGCGGCTGCAAAGTCTGGTTGTGTGAAAGTATGGGTCACTTGACTCTCGTCTGTGCTCACCGTGGCATTGAGATTTGGGCAGGTTACAGGGAGGTCGGTCACTGGCAGCATTTACAAAATTAAGAAGAGTTACTTTAAATGGTTTAATAATGGCTAGAGCATTTTGAAAATTGACATTACAATGTAAGACAACGTATTGTCTTCTTCTATCGTCATCTTTAACTCTGTTCATACCAAGTTCAAGTTAAATTCTCAAAATGTTTCTTGTGTTCAGCGGAGTTTCAATATTGATAGAACATCCCAAATTCCGCAAAACTGTAAAAAGTAGGGCTTCTTTCATCGTAGTATCCCTTCCCAATAAAATTGAATGTTGATTTTGTTAAGAAACTAAAATGATTAATGGATTTTTTTTGTATTGAAACACTCTTCACTTGTTTCTCTTTCGAATAATAACTACACGTATTATGATGAAAAGGAATAAAACAAGAAAGACGTCAGAAAACCTCAATTTTTCGTCAACACTACACCATTCCTTTCCCGCGGTATTCCCGTACGCATCTGTCACAAATAACGTGACAGTCACTTTACGTGAAAATTAACTACATGTAGTATGGTGAAAACAAAAGAGAAATGTCACAAAACTTCACTATTTCGTCACTTACGCCAATTCGTCACGGTGAATTCGTGTTCCGCGGTATTCCCGTAGGCATCTGTCACGCGTAACGTGACAGTCGTGTCACCGGGAGGAAAAAGGGACCCGCCATTCCGCGGGAGCCCTATGGGTGGGTCGACGGACACCTGCAACGGTCGACTTGGTTCACTCACGTCGTAGTTCGCATCGAAGTCTTCGACGAGCAGTACGTTCGGATGCATCTGCGACGTCTGCAAGCTTGTCGAACTGACTGTGATTGCTGGTGGCGAGGTGTCTGTAAGTTCATGAAAAAATAACATAATAATAATATTTATCTTCAAAGTCCTCTACGAGCAGTAAGTTCGGATGCATCTGCGACGCCTGCAAGCTTGTCGAACTGACTGAGATTGCTGGTGGCGAGGTTTCTGTAAGTTCATGAAAAAATAACATAATAATAATATTTATCTTCAAATCCTCTACGAGCAGTAAGTTCGGATGCATCTGCGACGTTTGCAAGCTTGTCGACCTGTCGGTGATCGTGGGTAGCGAGGTGCATGTCTGTAAATTCATGAAAGATTATAACATAATAATGATATGAATAATTATAAAGTTCACATTAACATTATCTGACCGTTTTGAAGCGCTATCTAAACAAGAATAAACAACGTGAACATATCACTCTCCGGAGTTACACATCAGCATAGTAACCTTGGGTAATACAGGAGTTTTAGCTGTTGTATAGGCATTGATTGACACCGTTTACAGCGTTCATGACAACTGGTGCAACATAATGTACATGCACACAAATGCATGATTACCATGATGGGTAGTTTACAATATAATACAAAGATTCCACAAAATTAAACCTTCTAAGGAACTAGTGATAGCACAAAATGCTAGTTGGTCTAGCAGACAACGCAGTTGTCATATAGACATAATGTACGTGCTTTTGGTTCAGGGATTTGGTGGAATTTAAGAACGGAGTATGTGATGGGATTGCTATGCTACACTGACTGTTATCCTCAAAAATCTGGTACCCACCTTTTACGACCAATGTAGATAGACAAGTCTTGCTCAGCTTGTCATCTTCGATGACTGTCCTGATCGTGTGTGAGCCGACATCAAGCACCGGGCCGCCCTCGACTGTTATCTGGACCCTCGGGGAGCCGGCACCGTGGTAGTAGTACGTCACACCTGGTGACAGCGTGACGTCACTCGAAGCGTAGTTTCTAGGTAGGACATTGTAGGTGGCAGTGTTTGGCAAAGCTGCAACCGTTTCATCGAAGTCTGGGCAGACAACCGGAAGTTCCCGAACTAAGAAGATAATCATAGTTATTATAAAAACAAACAGTTATTCAAAGGCATCGGTATTTGTATTCATAAGAACGAGTAAGGGAGGATCGACCGTTCTATGTTTAAACACTCTAAATGACAAGTTCTCTAGGGGCAGGATGTACATACTAGCATTGTGTAACGCTCTTAGTGCCCAGCAACAAAACGTGCATATTTTGTACATCCCCGACGGGATTTAGACCGAGAGGTTTTCCAATCAAAGATGATAAAGCGTGGGGATGCTACACTGTAGGACACCATTACGAACCCGGCTAGTTTGCGCGCACTGAATGACACTGCGTAGATGTGTATAACGCACCGTAAACACGCCTTTCGCAACTTGGCACCGCGCCTCTAAAGCATGAGTCCGAACAACCTTTAACACTCAATAGTTTGTGACGAGGACAACCTGCGTTTATACTTACGGGGGTTGTGTACTGTGAAGTAACACGAATCGGTGTTACCCAGGGCATCTGCCCCAGTAAAGAAGACGGTTGTGTTACCCGGTGGGAAGAGAGTGCCCCCGCTAGAGGGTGAGCCGACAGGTGGATTGTACGAGGTGGTCACCACTCCGATGGGGTAAGCTATCCCAGAGAACGTATTAGGAGTAGATGGGTCGGTGTCGACGGATGGGGCGCATGTCAGCATCGGTGGCACCGTATCTGCACACAAAACAAGTTATATACATTGATATAATGTCAAGAAGATGATAAGAACTAATGATGATGGATAACATCACAGTTGGAGGACCTCATCACAACCCGAGGGAAGCGGTAAACGATTTACCTTTTTGTGTGGAATGAATCAACAATAAGTATTTGTGACACGTTTAAAAAAAAAATATTATAGTAGCGTGTTTGCAGCGATTTGTTAACGACATTATGCCGCTGCGTTTGTTTTTCATTAGGTTTATCACAATGTTTGTATTAAAAGATGGACAATTCCAAGGAAACGTATTATGTCATGGTGTTACCACAATATTACCATTCCAGAATGATTCAAGTATTTATGCTCGCAGTAGCGATGACACTATTGACAGGAACCAAATTGCAACGGGGATAACTGTTTGGTAACAACGTGACGCTAGGCTTGGAATTGCCCAGACGTTGACAAGTGCAAAAAGTATTGAGTGATTACTAAAAATGTATATTGGTGTGATCTGATACGTGCACAAGGTAATGTGTGATAATGTCACGATAATTGGATGTTTGTTGACAGGAAATTAGCAAAATGAGGATTTTGACAATGTTTGGACAAAGTCCCTGTAATGGTCAATAGTAGCCCACTGTATTTTCGTTAGCTTATGAAGACGTGACGTGGATGACATGTTCATAATCTCAATAAGATGTGAACACATTATAAATCTATGGACAGTTTGGTCTCTATGGCTTACTTCCTATCAATGAATTGTCAAAATCCATGCATTCCACTTTGGAGAACTTTACCAATCAGAAGGCATAGAAACGCATTCCAACTAATAAGATATTACAATAATCATCTAACACTAACTTTTCATGCAATAAATTAAGAAATGGTATAGGCGTGATGTGTATTGTATAAGGTGCATATTCGGATAACTGAGTGAGGAGATAACGACGAACCTGCAACTGTAATCGTCGATACGCAAAGTTTCTGGAGGACGTCGTCCCTAATTTCCGTCAAGATTGCATGTGTCCCAACTCCGAGGCCAAGTCCGTCTGGAACTGTTATCGTAACTGTTGGAGCGCTACCGTGGTAGAAGTAACTAATCCCTGGGAGTAGCGTAACGTCACTAGAACCGTAGATGGGAGTTGTGAATGTGTGTACACCGGTCGCTACGTCTATGCTGACTGTCCTATTGAAGTCTGGGCAACTGACAGGTAAGTCCGTAACTGAAATACAATGTAATGAACTATATTACAGTGTCAGATCTGGGCCCCGTTGCAGAAAGAGATACAATCGATTGTAAGTTGCAATTAATCGTAAGTCAGATCACGTGTTCTAGATGCGCAAAAACGGCAAATCTGATTGGTTGAAACGCGTAAATTTTCTGACTTACGATCAATCGTAACTTACAATCGATTGTATCTCTTTCTGCAACGGGGCCCTAGTGTCTTAAATGGTGTATAGGGAGACGCAATGTTACTACTCCCATCGCAGAATATTTTTTGTTGAATACATGTACACAAAAAGATAGCACATTTAATTTGCTCTACTCTCTGTCTAAATAAACTCGATGCCAACTCTCCCAATCTTTAAAAGCATGAAGACAAATATCCTGTTTCAATCTTTTGGGATACTACATCGTAAATAACACACATAAGGTAATTATATCGCTAGATGAATACCTCTCATGGATCGCTGAGGAGCGGTAGTGATTTTTGAGCACTCAAGCCTCCATCCAGTAGAATTTTATCAGGGTTGGCACTTCTTATCTCTAGCCCCTGGGCGCTGATGTCTCAGCAGAGGATTAGCAGAGAGTAGAGAGAATAAACCGCATAATCTACTATAGGAGGAGAGGGGGGGGGGGGGGGGGGGGACCATGGTAAAGCCCTGGCTTTGGAATGTCTTATCAATTGGTTGCCATGCCAACTGAGATATGAGCCAGGGCAGTTAATCTCTCTGGGCCTGAGGGAAGTATACACAGCATGGGATTGTTGACAGTAGTGATAAGACTGATAAGAATGTGGTCGATAGGAAACAAAAATTATAGAATTGATCACCACGATGGTGGAAGACAAGCTAAGGGGACAATCACGTCATGCAGACACAAACATCGGAAACATAATTTTTTTTATATTCAAATTGTAAACAAAAAATGTGATAAAAAAACACCAAATATATATCCCTTCTTATCAAAAGTCTACAACTTACGCCCATTAGTGACTGTGATATTGCAGGATGCCGTCTGAGACGCTGAATCTGACACGCTTACAGTCACCGTTGTGTTTCCGGGTGGAAACAGAGAACCGCCATACGAGGGAAGTCCTACGGGAGGGCTGTACGAAACGCCGACCGGCTGACGTGGTGCAAGTAATGTATATCCCATCTTGAGCTCGTCCAAACTCAAGATGTTGGGCAGGAAGTCCGATGTCTGTATGGACACACCGCATGTCAACGTTGGTGATGCGGTATCTGATAAAAAAAGGGTGACGGATTGTGTGTAATGTAATCACTATCGGATATGATAAGTCAACTGGAACTCATACTTTCAAGATACATACATATGTTTACGTTGTATATGTATATTTTCAACTGAATGTATATTGTTAATATATTTGAACTACTGCATAAACAAAATCTCACTTCACTAACCATGCTAACGACTTAAATCAAATGGCCGGTATTCTGAAGTCGCGTCTAACTATGTCGTGACTTAATTTGAACGATCGTTTTGTTATAAACAGCACCTAGACGCAAATCGGATATGTTAAGTGGAACGTCAGCTTTCAAGCGACATATTTATCATTGTCGGAAATATTATTGTTGAAAATCAGTTTTCAAGCGACATACACGTGTCAAATTTGTATAATTATGTATGATTGTATGTATGTTTATTGTTAATATTATTGTAACGGCTGGCTGCATAGCAACAACTCATCTCGTTACCGACTGGGATATTGGGGAGCAAATAATGTATTTCTTGTTTAATAAACATGATTAATTGTTTCGGTAGGAAGCTTATATCATTCTACACAACTGTATTTCGCCACCTCTGTTGAAGGGTTATTATTCTATACAACAGTCTTTCAATCAGTTGGACCGGCATATTAGGTAATTCCCTACATAGAGATGTTAGTTCAACGAACCTTGTACTGTTATGGTTGACACACACACTTTCTGAAGAACATCATCCCTTATATCCGTAATTATGGTATGTGTCCCAACTCCAAGGCTAGGTCCGTCTGGAACTGTTATGTTCAATGTTGGACCGCTGCCGTGGTAAAAGTAAAGAATCCCCGGGAGTAGCGTGACATCACTAGGACCGTATACGGGAGTTGTGAATGTGTGCACACCGGTGGCTACATCTATGCTGACTGTCATGTTGAAGTCTGGACAGTTGACGGGCAACTCAGTTACTGCAGCAGGAAAAGGAATAGAAATGGAATAGAAATGGAATAGAAAAGGAATATAAATGGAATAGACATTTTTGGAAAAGTTCAAAGACTGCATATAAATTAATATTTTTATCTTTTATATGACACCTCATGCACTAAAATTAAACAATGTATGCTAGAGAACAGGTACAATGAAAACATGCCTGATTTGCCCAAATGAGTAGATAATTATTGAGTAAGAAGTCGCTCAGCTTTCTTGACTTAGCAGCTGACAATGGACTTGATGCATGAGTGAACTTACACAAATATGGGGATCAGGGAAAACATCGGAAACATGCTAGATCAGGAAAGTTACTTATTTGGGCTGAATCAAGCATTTTTCATTGTACTCGTTCTCTGGCATCAATCATTTATTTTTAATCATGAGGTGTCATATAAAAGATAACAATATTAATTTGTATGCGGTGTTTGTCCCTTTTCAAAATAAGTACGTTTACTTTCCTAAAAACTCACCCAAACCTGCAATTTCTGCGTGCAAATGGAATTTTTTGTTCTAATTTAGTCATGCGTGAATTATGTGCCATAAGTTGTACATCAAATGAAAGAAGAGAAACAGAGCCTTTCATTAATGTATATCTCATCAAAGAAATTATTAATTATGACAGAAAATTTCTGCCATGAAATCCGGTTTCGGTTTATCTGGGACACTCTGTATGTCAAAAACCTACAACTTACGTCCGTTAGTGACTGTGATATTGCAGGATGCCGTCTGAGACGCTGAATCTGAGACGCTTACAGTCACCGTCGTGTTACCAGGTGGGAACAGAGAACCGCCATTGGAGGGAAGTCCTACGGGAGGGCTGTACGACACGCTGACCGGCTGACCTGTTGCAAGTAATGTATATCCCATCTCGAGCTCGTCCAAACTCAAGATGTTGGGCAGGAAGTCTGATGTCTGTATGGACCCAGCGCATGTCAACGATGGTGGTGCGCTATTATCTGATACAAATAATGGTGACGGAATGTTTATAATTTTATAATCGAATATAATCAGTTGAACAATAGCAATATCCCATTTGTTTTATTTAAAGGGATAGTTGAGTTCTAGTAAAGATAGTACAGTTTTGGTCAAACTGAATTATAATAACCAAAACCTGCACCATTACATTACAAACTAATAGTTATAACTCCACCATGCTAGAAAGAATACACAATTATGAATGACTAAGTAAAAAGCATGTTATCATTCAAAAAGAGCTGTTAAAACTCAAGAGGGCGCTCTCTAAACACTCATCGGTTTCAACCATCTAAAATAAAATATTGTGCATGTGATGTTTTGTTGAAATAGTGATTAGATAGAGAGATAATCACCAATTATTTAAAAACCTATTTTGTATATTTTTGAAAAGAGGAAGCATTTAAAAAATTTCTTTATCGGCTGGTTCAAAATGATCTAATAAATGTGGGGCCCCACACTTATTACAAATGGTTATGTGTATGGATATTTCAGCCAATTCTGAACCGATTTTGATCAAATAAAGTTTATTCTGTCATTAAAATTGTATTCTCTTTCGAATTTGACACTCAGTTTTTCATTATCTCACAAAAAAAAAATCATTTTGTATAGCGCCCTCTCTACCAAAACTCAACTATCCCTTTAAAACAAATGGGAGTCAATGTGGGGTTTAAATTGTCGATCCCATCAGAATTCTCTTGAGAGGGAAACTGATCAAAACATTATTGTATCGGTATTCTCATCTAGTAATATTCAATTATTTAAAGACTTTATAAACAATAGTTCATGCTATTAATGACTGAGACGTTGTCTGTTGTTGATTAAGGGTCAACTGGAATGGGCGAACATCGTATAGGTCGTTCTGCATTTACAAGTTACATTAGAAAAGATCCTAGAGTTTAACAAAAGGTTCTATAGGCCATCATATTTTTCTGCAACACTGTATTTTGCCATTTTTGTGGATCTTGCCATTTTGTGGATGTTAGTGGCAAAAATGGCAGAATGGTAACAGGTTATCCAGATTCTGATTGGAAAAATGATTCATTACGTTACTATATAATATACAGCATGTAGAGATGTAAAACTTCAACGAACCTTGTACTGTCATGGTTGACACACACAGTTTCTGGAGGACCTCATCCCGTATGTCTGTGATTATGGTATGCGTTCCAACACCTAGGTTAAGTCCGTCTGGAACTGTTAAATTCACTGTTGCACCGCTGCCGTGGTAAAAGTAACTAATCCCTGGGAGTAGCATGACGTCACTAGGACCGTATTTGGGAGTTATGAATGTGTGCACACCGGTCGCTCCGTCTATTAAGACTGTACTGTTGAAGTCTGGACAACTGACGGGAAGCTCCGTAACTGCAATGTAACGCGTTTAACGTAATTAATCCTTATTGTATTAAAGTTAATGTATCGTCTCAATTATATGGTGCCATCAAAAGAGCGACATGGGAAACGTCGTGTTACTGCTAACATAATACATTTTGTTTGGATAATGGAAGCATGTAACTGTATACAGATGGTAAAGCACATTTACTGTACTCTCTTTCTAAACAGAAAAACTCGTTGTCCAATCGCCAAATCTATAAAGGACATGGTCGCATGCACCGATAGAAGAGAACTGAAATACCAAATACTTATACATTGATATCAAACATCTAAAACTTACGTCCGTTAGTGACTGTGATATTGCAGGATGCCGTCTGAGACGCTGAATCTGAGACGCTTACAGTCACCGTCGTGTTACCAGGTGGGAACAGAGAACCGCCATTGGAGGGAAGTCCTACGGGAGGGATGTACGACACGCTGACCGGCTGACCTGTTGCAAGTAATGTATATCCCATCTCGAGCTCGTCCAAACTCAAGATGTTGGGCAGGAAGTCCGAAGTCTGTATGGACACAGCGCATGTAACCGTTGGTGGTGCGGTATCTAGTAAAATAGGGTGACGGATTGTGTGTAACGTAATCACTATCGGATATGATAAGTCAACTGGAACTCAAACTTTCAAGATACATACATATGTTTGCGTTGAATATTTATATTTTCAACTGAATGTCTATTGTTAATATAATTTGAACTACTGCATAAACAAAATATCTCTTCACTAACGACTTAAATCGATTGGTTGGTATTCTGAAGTCGCGTCTATCTATGTCGTGACTAGATTGTAACGATTGTTTAGTTAAACAGGATTTAGACGCAAGATGGTATTAAGTAAGTTCATCATTATCGGATACACTAAGTGTAACGTCAGTTTTCAAGCGACATACACGTGTTTGTACAATTATGTATTGTATTATTATTGTTAATATTATGTTAACGGCTGGCTGCATAATAACTCATCTCCTTACCCACTGGGATGTTGGGGAGCAAATAATGTGTTTTTTGTTTAATAAACATGATTAAGGATTTCGGTAGGAAGCCTATCTGATTCTACACAACTGTATTTCGCCACCTATGTTAAAGGGTTTATCCTATTACACTGTTAAAACGCTGGGTAAAAAAACGCTGAGTAAAAATGGTTGTTGAATCTTTGTATACAACCTTAGGTGTAGCATGACTAGTTCTTGAAAGAAGGGTTGTGTAAAGCGGCCATTGTTCAAGCGTTTATTAAACGTGTTAAATCACGTGATAGTTTCGACCGCGAAATCATCGCGACAAAACCCTTTTTGTCCCACTGCAAACCAAGCGAAACGAGACGGCGACTAAGGGAGCGCATACTGAGTTAAAGTAGAATTTCATTACAAATTACAAGATATGGAATAATGCATCACTAGAGAGCTAGGGGCTAACAAATTAAGACTAATACTTTTGTTTTATTTCCCATACCAACACGATATCTTAGTACAACAACAAAACAAAACCCCATCACAAGAATCGAAAACAAGCGCTCTTTGCGCTAAAAAAACGCCAATGTTTTGATGACGTCACACATTGTGCAAGTTATCATTAGCAGACGATGTTTCATTGCGAATCTACACAACCATTATAGTGCACTCATAACTTCTGCTTAATGTGTATTCTTGCCATGAAAGCGCATTTATTTGATTGCATTTTGTAAATAAGGTTCACCTCGACTTATACACAATAATCATTCACTCGGAGACATTTACGGAAATAAAGACAAATTCAATGAAGTAAGTCACACACCGTCCTACTTTATCTGCTTGAAAGACCCGCCGAAGTCTGGCCTGAAAACCAGTCGGATCGGGTCGAGTCGGCTCTGTGTGCGCCGGGCCTTAGTCTTATAACCCAAAGGTCCCCGGTTCGATTCCGACTTTGCCGTTTTATAGTACAATCATTTTTTCCAATCAGATTATGATTGGAACAATTATTCATTACAGCATGTAGAGATATAAAACTTCAACGAACCTTGTACTGTCATGGTTGACACACACAGTTTCTGGAGGACGTCATCCCGTATGTCCGTGATTATGGTATGCGTTCCAACACCTAGGTTAAGTCCGTCTGGAACAGTTAAATTCACTGTTGGACCGCTGCCGTGGTAAAAGTAACTAATCCCTGGGAGTAGCGTGACGTCACTAGGACCGTATATGGGAGTTATGAATGTGTGCACACCGGTCGCTCCGTCTATTAAGACTGTACTGTTGAAGTCTGGACAACTGACGGGAAGCTCCGTAACTGCAATGTAACGCGTTTAACGTAATTAATCATTATTGTATTAAAGTTAATGTATCGTCTCAATTATATGGTGCCATCAAAAGAGCGACATGGGAAACGTCGTGTTACTGCTAACATAATACATTTTGTTTGGATAATGGAAGCATGTAACTGTATACAGATGGTAAAGCACATTTACTGTACTCTCTTTCTATACAGAAAAACTCGTTTTCCAATCGCCAAATCTATAAAGGACATGGTCGCATGCACCGATAGAAGAGAACTGAAATACCAAATACTTATACATTGATATCAAACATCTAAAACTTACGTCCGTTAGTGACTGTGATATTGCAGGATGCCGTCTGAGACGCTGAATCTGAGACGCTTACAGTCATCGTCGTGTTACCAGGTGGGAACAGAGAACCGCCATTGGAGGGAAGTCCTACGGGAGGGATGTACGACACGCTGACCGGCTGACCTGTTGCAAGTAATGTATATCCCATCTCGAGCTCGTCCAAACTCAAGATGTTGGGCAGGAAGTCCGATGTCTGTATGGACACAGTGCATGTAACCGTTGGTGGTGCGGTATCTAGTAAAATAGGGTGACGGATTGTGTGTAACGTAATCACTATCGGATATGATAAGTCAACTGGAACTCAAACTTTCAAGATACATACATATGTTTGCGTTGAATATTTATATTTTCAACTGAATGTCTATTGTTAATATAATTTGAACTACTGCATAAACAAAATATCTCTTCACTAACGACTTAAATCGATTGGTTGGTATTCTGAAGTCGCGTCTATCTATGTCGTGACTAGATTGTAACGATTGTTTAGTTAAACAGGATTTAGACGCAAGATGGTATTAAGTAAGTTCATCATTATCGGATACACTAAGTGTAACGTCAGTTTTCAAGCGACATACACGTGTTTGTACAATTATGTATTGTATTATTATTGTTAATATTATGTTAACGGCTGGCTGCATAATAACTCATCTCCTTACCCACTGGGATGTTGGGGAGCAAATAATGTGTTTTTTGTTTAATAAACATGATTAAGGATTTCGGTAGGAAGCCTATCTGATTCTACACAACTGTATTTCGCCACCTATGTTAAAGGGTTTATCCTATTACACTGTTAAAACGCTGTGTAAAAAAACGCTGAGTAAAAATGGTTGTTGAATCTTTGTATACAACCTTAGGTGTAGCATGACTAGTTCTTGAAAGAAGGGTTGTGTAAAGCGGCCATTGTTCAAGCGTTGATTAAACGTGTTAAATCACGTGATAGTTTCGACCGCGAAATCATCGCGACAAAACCCTTTTTGTCCCACTGCAAACCAAGCGAAACGAGACGGCGACTAAGGGAGCGCATACTGAGTTAAAGTAGAATTTCATTACAAATTACAAAATATGGAATAATGCATCACTAGAGAGCGAGGGGCTAACAAATTAAGACTAATACTTTTGTTTTATTTCCCATACCAACACGATATCTTAGTACAACAACAAAACAAAACCCCATCACAAGAATCGAAAACAAGCGCTCTTTGCGCTAAAAAAACGCCAATGTTTTGATGACGTCACACATTGTGCAAGTTATCATTAGCAGACGATGTTTCATTGCGAATCTACACAACCATTATAGTGCACTCATAACTTCTGCTTAATGTGTATTCTTGCCATGAAAGCGCATTTATTTGATTGCATTTTGTAAATAAGGTTCACCTCGACTTATACACAATAATCATTCACTCGGAGACATTTACGGAAATAAAGACAAATTCAATGAAGTAAGTCACACACCGTCCTACTTTATCTGCTTGAAAGACCCGCCGAAGTCTGGCCTGAAAACCAGTCGGATCGGGTCGAGTCGGCTCTGTGTGCGCCGGGCCTTAGTCTTATAACCCAAAGGTCCCCGGTTCGATTCCGACTTTGCCGTTTTATAGTACAATCATTTTTTCCAATCAGATTATGATTGGAACAATTATTCATTACAGCATGTAGAGATATAAAACTTCAACGAACCTTGTACTGTCATGGTTGACACACACAGTTTCTGGAGGACGTCATCCCGTATGTCCGTGATTATGGTATGCGTTCCAACACCTAGGTTAAGTCCGTCTGGAACAGTTAAATTCACTGTTGGACCGCTGCCGTGGTAAAAGTAACTAATCCCTGGGAGTAGCGTGACGTCACTAGGACCGTATATGGGAGTTATGAATGTGTGCACACCGGTCGCTCCGTCTATTAAGACTGTACTGTTGAAGTCTGGACAACTGACGGGAAGCTCCGTAACTGCAATGTAACGCGTTTAACGTAATTAATCATTATTGTATTAAAGTTAATGTATCGTCTCAATTATATGGTGCCATCAAAAGAGCGACATGGGAAACGTCGTGTTACTGCTAACATAATACATTTTGTTTGGATAATGGAAGCATGTAACTGTATACAGATGGTAAAGCACATTTACTGTACTCTCTTTCTAAACAGAAAAACTCGTTGCCCAATCGCCAAATCTAAAAATACATTATTAGCTTAGAACATGTTAGAAGAGAAATGAAATACCAAATACTTATACATTGATATCAAACATCTAAAACTTACGTCCGTTAGTGACTGTGATATTGCAGGATGCCGTCTGAGACGCTGAATCTGAGACGCTTACAGTCACCGTCGTGTTACCAGGTGGGAACAGAGAACCGCCATTGGAGGGAAGTCCTACGGGAGGGCTGTACGACACGCTGACAGGCTGACCTGTTGCAAGTAATGTATATCCCATCTCGAGCTCGTCCAAACTCAAGATGTTGGGCAGGAAGTCCGAAGTCTGTATGGACACAGCGCATGTCACCGTTGGTGGTGCGGTATCTAGTCAAATAGGGTGACGGATTGTGTGTAACGTAATCACTATCGGATATGATAAGTCAACTGGAACTCAAACTTTCAAGATACATACATATGTTTGCGTTGAATATTTATATTTTCAACTGAATGTCTATTGTTAATATAATTTGAACTACTGCATAAACAAAATATCTCTTCACTAACGACTTAAATCGATTGGTTGGTATTCTGAAGTCGCGTCTATCTATGTCGTGACTAGATTGTAACGATTGTTTAGTTAAACAGGATTTAGACGCAAGATGGTATTAAGTAAGTTCATCATTATCGGATACACTAAGTGTAACGTCAGTTTTTAAGCGACATACACGTGTTTGTACAATTATGTATTGTATTATTATTGTTAATATTATGTTAACGGCTGGCTGCATAATAACTCATCTCGTTACCCACTGGGATGTTGGGGAGCAAATAATGTTTTTTGTTTAATAAACATGATTAAGGATTTCGGTAGGAAGCCTATCTGATTCTACCCAAGTGTATTTCGCCACCTCTGTTGAAGGGTTTATCCTATTACACTGTTAAAACGCTGTGAAAAAAAAACCGCTGAGTTAAAATGGTTGTTGAATCTTTTTATACAGCCTTAGGTGTAGCATGACTAGTTCTTGAAAGAAGGGTTGTGTAAAGCGGCCATTGTTCAAGCGTTGATTAAACGTGATAGTTTCGACCGCGAAATCATCGCGACAAAACCCTTTTTGTCCCACTGCAAACCAAGCGAAACGAGATAGTGACTAAGGGAACTAAGGGAGCGCATACTGAGTTAAAGTAGAATTTCATTGAAAATTACAAAATATGAGAATAATGCATCACTAGAGAGCTAGGGGCTAACAGATTAAGATTAATACTTTTGTTTTATTTCCCATACCAACACGATATCTTAGTACAACAACAAAACAAAACCCCATCACAAGAATCGAAATCAAGCGCTCTTTGCGCTAAAAAAACGCCAACGTTTTGATGACGTCACATATTGTGCAAGTTATCATTAGCAGACGATGTTTCATTGCGAATCTACACAACCATTATAGTGCACTCATAACGTCTGCTTAACGTGTATTCTTGCCATGAAAGCGCACTTATTTGATTGCATTTTGTAAATAAGGTTCACCTCGACTTATACACAATAATCATTCACTCGGAGACATTTACGGAAATAAAGACAAATTCAATGAAGTAAGTCACACACCGTCCTACTTTATCTGCTTGAAAGACCCGCCGAAGTCTGGGCTGAAAACCAGTCGGATCGGGTCGAGTCGGCTCTGTCTGCGCCGGGCCTTAGTCTTATAATCCAAAGGTCCCCGGTTTGATTCCGACTTTGCCGTTTTATAGTACAATCATTGTTTCCTTCAGATTCTGATTGGACAAATTACTCATTACGTAACTATATATACAGCATGTAGAGATGTAAAACTTCAACGAACCTTGTACTGTCATGGTTGACACACACAGTTTCTGGAGGACGTCATCCTGTATGTCCGTGATTATGGTATGCGTTCCAACACCTAGGTTAAGTCCGTCTGGAACTGTTAAATTCACTGTTGGACCGCTGCCGTGGTAAAAGTAACTAATCCCTGGGAGTAGCGTGACGTCACTAGGACCGTATTTGGGAGTTGTGAATGTGTGCACACCGGTCGCTCCGTCTATTAAGACTGTACTGTTAAAGTCTGGACAACTGACGGGAAGCTCCGTAACTGCAATGTAACGCGTTTAACGTAATTAATCATTATTGTATTAAAGTTAATGTATCGTCTCAATTATATGGTGCCATCAAAAGAGCGACATGGGAAACATCGTGTTACTGCTAACATAATACATTTTTTTAAATTTTTAAAATGGAAGCATGTAACTGTATACAGATGGTAAAGCACATTTACTGTACTCTCTTTCTAAACAGAAAAACCCGTTGCCCAATCGCCAAATCTATAAAGGACATTGTCGCATGCACCGATAATTTGTAATACATTATTAGCTTAGAACATGTTAGAAGAGAAATGAAATACCAAATACTTATACATTGATATCAAACATCTAAAACTTACGTCCGTTAGTGACTGTGATATTGCAGGATGCCGTCTGAGACGCTGAATCCGAGACGCTTACAGTCACCGTCGTGTTACCAGGTGGGAACAGAGAACCGCCATTGGAGGGAAGTCCTACGGGAGGGCTGTACGACACGCTGACAGGCTGACCTGTTGCAAGTAATGTATATCCCATCTCGAGCTCGTCCAAACTCAAGATGTTGGGCAGGAAGTCCGAAGTCTGTATGGACACAGCGCATGTCACCGTTGGTGGTGCGGTATCTAGTCAAATAGGGTGACGGATTGTGTGTAACGTAATCACTATCGGATATGATAAGTCAACTGGAACTCAAACTTTCAAGATACATACATATGTTTGCGTTGAATATTTATATTTTCAACTGAATGTCTATTGTTAATATAATTTGAACTACTGCATAAACAAAATATCTCTTCACTAACGACTTAAATCGATTGGTTGGTATTCTGAAGTCGCGTCTATCTATGTCGTGACTAGATTGTAACGATTGTTTAGTTAAACAGGATTTAGACGCAAGATGGTATTAAGTAAGTTCATCATTATCGGATACACTAAGTGTAACGTCAGTTTTTAAGCGACATACACGTGTTTGTACAATTATGTATTGTATTATTATTGTTAATATTATGTTAACGGCTGGCTGCATAATAACTCATCTCCTTACCCACTGGGATGTTGGGGAGCAAATAATTGGTTTTTGTTTAATAAACATGATTAAGGATTTCGGTAGGAAGCCTATCTGATTCTACACAACTGTATTTCGCCACCTATGTTGAAGGGTTTATCCTATTACACTGTTAAAACGCTGTGTAAAAAAACGCTGAGTAAAAATGGTTGTTGAATCTTTGTATACAACCTTAGGTGTAGCATGATTAGTTCTTGAAAGAAGGGTTGTGTAAAGCGGCCATTGTTCAAGCGTTGATTAAACGTGTTAAATCACGTGATAGTTTCGACCGCGAAATCATCGCGACAAAACCCTTTTTGTCCCACTGCAAACCAAGCGAAACGAGACGGCGACTAAGGGAGCGCATACTGAGTTAAAGTAGAATTTCATTACAAATTACAAAATATGGAATAATGCATCACTAGAGAGCTAGGGGCTAACAAATTAAGACTAATACTTTTGTTTTATTTCCCATACCAACACGATATCTTAGTACAACAACAAAACAAAACCCCATCACAAGAATCGAAAACAAGCGCTCTTTGCGCTAAAAAAACGCCAATGTTTTGATGACGTCACACATTGTGCAAGTTATCATTAGCAGACGATGTTTCATTGCGAATCTACACAACCATTATAGTGCACTCATAACTTCTGCTTAATGTGTATTCTTGCCATGAAAGCGCATTTATTTGATTGCATTTTGTAAATAAGGTTCACCTCGACTTATACACAATAATCATTCACTCGGAGACATTTACGGAAATAAAGACAAATTCAATGAAGTAAGTCACACACCGTCCTACTTTATCTGCTTGAAAGACCCGCCGAAGTCTGGCCTGAAAACCAGTCGGATCGGGTCGAGTCGGCTCTGTGTGCGCCGGGCCTTAGTCTTATAACCCAAAGGTCCCCGGTTCGATTCCGACTTTGCCGTTTTAAAGTACAATCATTTTTTCCAATCAGATTATGATTGGAACAATTATTCATTACAGCATGTAGAGATATAAAACTTCAACGAACCTTGTACTGTCATGGTTGACACACACAGTTTCTGGAGGACGTCATCCCGTATGTCCGTGATTATGGTATGCGTTCCAACACCTAGGTTAAGTCCGTCTGGAACAGTTAAATTCACTGTTGGACCGCTGCCGTGGTAAAAGTAACTAATCCCTGGGAGTAGCGTGACGTCACTAGGACCGTATATGGGAGTTGTGAATGTGTGCACACCGGTCGCTCCGTCTATTAAGACTGTACTGTTAAAGTCTGGACAACTGACGGGAAGCTCCGTAACTGCAATGTAACGCGTTTAACGTAATTAATCATTATTGTATTAAAGTTAATGTATCGTCTCAATTATATGGTGCCATCAAAAGAGCGACATGGGAAACATCGTAAAATGGAAGCATGTAACTGTATACAGATGGTAAAGCACATTTACTGTACTCTCTTTCTAAACAGAAAAACCCGTTGCCCAATCGCCAAATCTATAAAGGACATTGTCGCATGCACCGATAATTTGTAATACATTATTAGCTTAGAACATGTTAGAAGAGAAATGAAATACCAAATACTTATACATTGATATCAAACATCTAAACCTTACGTCCGTTAGTGACTGTGATATTGCAGGATGCCGTCTGAGACGCTGAATCTGAGACGCTTACAGTCACCGTCGTGTTACCAGGTGGGAACAGAGAACCGCCATTGGAGGGAAGTCCTACGGGAGGGCTGTACGACACGCTGACAGGCTGACCTGTTGCAAGTAATGTATATCCCATCTCGAGCTCGTCCAAACTCAAGATGTTGGGCAGGAAGTCCGAAGTCTGTATGGACACAGCGCATGTCACCGTTGGTGGTGCGGTATCTAGTCAAATAGGGTGACGGATTGTATGTAACGTAATCACTATCGGATATGATAAGTCAACTGGAACTCAAACTTTCAAGATACATACATATGTTTGCGTTGAATATTTATATTTTCAACTGAATGTCTATTGTTAATATAATTTGAACTACTGCATAAACAAAATATCTCTTCACTAACGACTTAAATCGATTGGTTGGTATTCTGAAGTCGCGTCTATCTATGTCGTGACTAGATTGTAACGATTGTTTAGTTAAACAGGATTTAGACGCAAGATGGTATTAAGTAAGTTCATCATTATCGGATACACTAAGTGTAACGTCAGTTTTCAAGCGACATACACGTGTTTGTACAATTATGTATTGTATTATTATTGTTAATATTATGTTAACGGCTGGCTGCATAATAACTCATCTCCTTACCCACTGGGATGTTGGGGAGCAAATAATGTTTTTTGTTTAATAAACATGATTAAGGATTTCGGTAGGAAGCCTATCTGATTCTACACAAGTGTATTTCGCCACCTCTGTTGAAGGGTTTATCCTATTACACTGTTAAAACGCTGTGTAAAAAAAACCGCTGAGTTAAAATGGTTGTTGAATCTTTTTATACAACCTTAGGTGTAGCATGACTAGTTCTTGAAAGAAGGGTTGTGTAAAGCGGCCATTGTTCAAGCGTTGATTAAACGTGATAGTTTCGACCGCGAAATCATCGCGACAAAACCCTTTTTGTCCCACTGCAAACCAAGCGAAACGAGATAGTGACTAAGGGAACTAAGGGAGCGCATACTGAGTTAAAGTAGAATTTCATTGAAAATTACAAAATATGAGAATAATGCATCACTAGAGAGCTAGGGGCTAACAGATTAAGATTAATACTTTTGTTTTATTTCCCATACCAACACGATATCTTAGTACAACAACAAAACAAAACCCCATCACAAGAATCGAAAACAAGCGCTCTTTGCGCTAAAAAAAACGCCAATATTTTGATGACGGCACACATTGTACAAGTTATCGTTAGCAGACGATGTTTCATTGCGAATCTACACAACCATTATAGTGCACTCATAACGTCTGCTTAACGTGTATTCTTGCCATGAACGCGCACTTATTTGATTGCATTTTGTAAATAAGGTTCACCTCGACTTATACACAATAATCATTCACTCGGAGACATTTACGGAAATAAAGACAAATTCAATGAAGTAAGTCACACACCGTCCTACTTTATCTGCTTGAAAGACCCGCCGAAGTCTGGGCTGAACACCAGTCGGATCGGATCGAGTCGGCTCTGTCTGCGCCGGGCCTTAGTCTTATAATCCAAAGGTCCCCGGTTTGATTCCGACTTTGCCGTTTTATAGTACAATCATTGTTTCCTTCAGATTCTGATTGGACAAATTATTCATTACGTAACTATATATACAGCATGTAGAGATGTAAAACTTCAACGAACCTTGTACTGTCATGGTTGACACACACAGTTTCTGGAGGACGTCATCCTGTATGTCCGTGATTATGGTATGCGTTCCAACACCTAGGTTAAGTCCGTCTGGAACTGTTAAATTCACTGTTGGACCGCTGCCGTGGTAAAAGTAACTAATCCCTGGGAGTAGCGTGACGTCACTAGGACCGTATATGGGAGTTGTGAATGTGTGCACACCGGTCGCTCCGTCTAAGACTGTACTGTTAAAGTCTGGACAACTGACGGGAAGCTCCGTAACTGCAATGTAACGCGTTTAATGTAATTAATCATTATTGTATTAAAGTTAATGTATCGTCTTAATTATATGGTGCCATCAAAAGAGCGACATGGGAAACATCGTGTTACTGCTAACATAATACATTTTTTTTAATTTTTAAAATGGAAGCATGTAACTGTATACAGAAGGTAAAGCACATTTACTGTACTCTCTTTCTAAACAGAAAAACCCGTTGCCCATCGCCAAATCTATAAAGGACATTGTCGCATGCACAGATAATTTGTAATACATTATTAGCTTAGAACATGTTAGAAGAGAACTGAAATACCAAATACTTATACATTGATATCAAACATCTAAAACTTACGTCCGTTAGTGACTGTGATATTGCAGGATGCCGTCTGAGACGCTGAATCTGAGACGCTTACAGTCACCGTCGTGTTACCAGGTGGGAACAGAGAACAGCCATTGGAGGGAAGTCCTACGAGAGGGCTGTATGACACGCTGACAGGGTGACCTGTTGCAAGTAATGTATATCCCATCTCGAGCTCGTCCAAACTCAAGATGTTGGGCAGGAAGTCCGAAGTCTGTATGGACACAGCGCATGTCACCGTTGGTGGTGCGGTATCTAGTAAAATAGGGTGACGGATTGTGTGTAACGTAATCACTATCGGGTATGATAAGTCAACTGGAACTCAAACTTTCAAGATACATACATATGTTTGCGTTGAATATTTATATTTTCAACTGAATGTCTATTGATAATATAATTTGAACTACTGCATAAACAAAATATCTCTTCACTAACGACTTAAATCGATTGGCCGGTATTCTGAAGTCGCGTCTATCTATGTCGTGACTAGATTGTAACGATTGTTTAGTTAAACAGGACTTAGACGCAAGTTGGTATTAAGTAAGTTTATCATTATCGGATACACTAAGTGTAACGTCAGTTTTCAAGCGACATACACGTGTTTGTACAATTATGTATTGTATTATTATTGTTAATATTATGTTAACGGCTGGCTGCATAATAACTCATCTCATTACCCACTGGGATGTTGGGGAGCAAATAATGTTTTTTGTTTAATAAACATGATTAAGGATTTCGGTAGGAAGCCTATCTGATTCTACACAACTGTATTTCGCCACCTCTGTTGAAGGGTTTATCCTATTACACTGTTAAAACGCTGTGTAAAAAAACGCTGAGTAAAAATGGTTGTTGAATCTTTTTATACAACCTTAGGTGTAGCATGACTAGTTCTTGAAAGAAGGGTTGTGTAAAGCGGCCATTGTTCAAGCGTTGATTAAACGTGATAGTTTCGACCGCGAAATCATCGCGACAAAACCCGTTTTGTCCCACTGCAAACCAAGCAAAACGAGATAGCGACTAAGGGAGCGCATACTGAGTTAAAGTAGAATTTCATTGAAAATTACAAAATATGAGAATAATGCATCACTAGAGAGCTAGGGGCTAACAGATTGAGATTAATATTTTTTTATATTTCCCATACCAACACGATATCTTAGTACAACAACAAAACAAAACCCCATCACAACAATCGAAAACAAGCGCTCTTTGCGCTAAAAAACGCCAATGTTTTGATGACGTCACACATTGTGCAAGTTTATTTCATTGCATTTTGTAAATAAGATTCACCTCGACTTATACACAATAATCATTCACTCGGAGACATTTACGGAAATAAAGACAAATTCAATGAAGTAAGTCACACACCGTCCTACTTTATCTGCTTGAAAGACCCGCCGAAGTCTGGGCTGAAAACCAGTCGGATCGGGTCGAGTCGGCTATGTCTGTGCCGGGCCTTAGTCTTATAACCCAAAGGTCCCCGGTTTGATTCCGACTTTGCCATTTTATAGTACAATCATTTGTTTTGTATTTGCTATTTCAACAACAGGGTTATTTAAAATTTATTATAAACAACATGTGTAGAAAACATTAAAACAACAGTTGTGTAAACGTTAAACAACTGGGGTTGTTGAATGTTTTCAACAAGAGTTGGATGGTTCATATGTTAAACAGCGGTTGTAGAAAATGTTCAACAAGTTGTTGAATTTGTTTACACAGCGTTTTAACAGTGTATAACAGGCTATCAATCGGCTGAACCAGCATTAGGTAATTCCCTACACATAGATGTTAGTTCAACGAACCTTGTACTGTTATGGTTGACACACACACTTTCTGAAGAACATCATCCCTTATGTCCGTGTGTATGGTATGTGTCCCAACTCCAAGGCTAGGTCCGTCTGGAACTGTTATGTTCAATGTTGGACCGCTGCCGTGGTAAAAGTAAAAAATCCCAGGGAGTAGCGTGACATCACTAGGACCGTATACGGGAGTTGTGAATGTGTGCACACCGGTGGCTACATCTATGCTGACTGTCTTGTTAAAGTCTGGACAGTTGACTGGCAACTCAGTTACTGCAGCAGGAAAAGGAATAGAAATGGAATAGAAATGGAATAGGAAAGGAATAGAAATGGAATAGACATTTTCGCATACAACATGGTTAAAGGGGCAGGAAATCCCAGCCTTTTGACTTACTGGATGTGATGAGAGCATTATGTCTTGTCATTGCTAGTAACATATTTCCTCTTGATTATTCCCGGTTACAAAAATAATCAACATTTTATGGACCACTGTCGTCTGCTTTCAATGCACACAAGAGGCGGCCATTTATTTAACTTCTCGCGTTGAAATGAGGCGGTAGGCGGGGACAATAGGGAGAGCACAATAGCGTATCGTAATCCGCTATTGTGTGCTACGCCTGTCACCTCATTTCATCGCATTTAATATCCGGTTTTGTAAGAGTAAGCAAATAATTACCGTTGGTGAAGGTGATGAGACAAACTATAACTTCCGAGGCGATCTGGATGTAGCTATCTTTCCGAAGCGAAGCTGAGGAAAATTAGCGTATACATTCAGATCGCCGAGGAAGTGATAGTTTGCCATCGTCTGAAACCAAAAGATGATTATTTGCTTTATATTCCACATCAATTATTTTGATCACAAACGACCTATAATTAAACACAAAGGGCTAAAAAGTTTGGAATATTGAGCAATTGATCGAGTCTTTTATTTTAATTTCGTAAATCCTTCAAATGAACAAGATTTATGATTAAAAGTCAAAGACGCTTATACCATTGTCTATCAAGCGTAGCCGCGCATACACGTTGCGCATCAGCGCGCTACCTTTCTGCGCACTAACGCGCGCACGCGTACTTGCGCGCGAACAATTGAAGATAGTACACAGTGCAACGCACTTTCACAAAGATAGTAGTGAGTGCAACGCACTTTCACCCAAGTTAGTACACAGTGTAACGAACTTTTCTTCTCCCATCAATGATGAGCGAAACTATTTTTCATCACGTGATTAACTTTTGACCAATCGTAGAGTAAGATTCTTAGTATGTGGATTATAATTTTAAATACATTGATATTTGACTCTGGTGAAATCATGATTAAGGAACTAGCCACTTTCGCATCTTAAAGTGGCGACATAATTATGTTTGATTATTATTCATGTTCAGATGTATTTCTTTCTTTCCTTTGTAGTTTGCCTCTGTTTCCGTCATTGCTCCCCGAGCCCACCAGTCGTGATAATTATATTTCTCCCTTATACTTATTACATCGATTATTATGTATAATTATTAAACATACACCGATATTAATGGTGTGCTTTCCAAATCTTTCCATTTCGCTTTACTTCTATTTTCCGCCAATGTTCCCTGAAGCCCAGCAGTCGCGAAATAATATAACTAGTGGCCAAGCGTCCCACCGTGACGCTGTGCGTGCGCGCATATGATCCTGTGTACAGTAAACTCTTGCGCTCTGAGTCTTGTCGATAAACGGATCATCGTATAATTAAACATCACTCACAGTGCGTACAAACATATGCGTGATTAACTCATCGAACATTTATAGCGCAAGTAATGGATTTAGAGACCACAAAGAGAAATTTGAAATACAATCTACTTACGTTGGTTTTCGACCGCAAAGATGCACGTGATGCTGTTACCAACTGCATCCGCTGCAGTAAGAGTGACCGTCGTATTACCCGGTGGAAACAGCGTACCGCCGTAGGAGGGCACTCCCAAGGGTACGGAATAGGACGTGATCTGTACCGGGGGACTCTGGGTGTCTGATGTCGACAGCTCGCCGTCGACTTCATTGAGGCCGAAGAAGACGTTGGGAAGACTCGGGTCGGTCGTCACCCATGAGCTGCAGGACAAAGCTGGTGGTGTGTCGTCTGTGAGGGAAATGATACAACAACATATTACTAACGGTATTAAGGTTCTTTCTGGACGCATTTCACGGTGCTTCTATGTTCAGATCCTCATTATAACTAGAAATTGCGCGCTCGGCGGGTCGCGCAGCCGAGCACATGTATCCCCCGAACCAATTGCATTGCACTTTTGTGGGTTGTAATATTGTGAACTGAACAAGTTTGGTGGTGTACGTTGTTCTACTAGGCTGGCAGTAGCCTTTGGGCAAGGCCTCGCGCGCTGTTTGTCCTCCGAGCAGGGTCTGATTAATAGACAAGGCGATGTGCGCTTACAGCAGAGATCGCTGGACTGAGCCGCGTCCATGGCAACCATGAATCCGCCCCACACCAAAATCAATAGGCTTCATCCTCTTTCCTTAATACACCTTCATACCAAATAAGAAAATGATCGGACAAGAACTCGGACCTGTAGAGCGTTCACATGGTAATCTTAACTATTTCTTTATATCATGGTTATCATGGTTACCATGGCAACCAGGACTCCGCCCCACACCAAAATCAATAGGCTTCATCCTCTTTCCTTAATACACCTTCATACCAAATTAGAAAATGATCAGACAAGAACTCGGATCTATAGAGCGTTCACAAGGTAATCTTAACTATTTCTTTATATCATGGTTACCATGGCAACCAGGACTCCGCCCCACACCAAAATCAAAAGGCTTCATCCTCTTTCCTTAATACACCTTCATACCAAATTAGAAAATGATCGGACAAGAACTCGGACCTGTAGAGCGTTCACAAGGTAATCTTAACTATTTCTTTATATCATGGTTACCATGGCAACCAGGACTCCGCCCCACACCAAAATCAATAGGCTTCATCCTCTTTCCTTAAGACACCTTCATACCAAATTAGAAAATGATCGGACAAGAACTCGGACCTGTAGAGCGTTCACAAGGTAATCTTAACTATTTCTTTATATCATGGTTACCATGGCAACCAGGACTCCGCCCCACACCAAAATCTAAAGGCTTCATCCTCTTTCCTTAATACACCTTCATACCAAATTAGAAAATGATCAGACAAGAACTCGGACCTGTAGAGCGTTCACAAGGTAATCTTAACTATTTCTTTATGTCATGGTTACCATGGCAACCAGGACTCCGCCCCACACCAAAATCAATAGGCTTCATCCTCTTTCCTTAATACACCTTCATACCAAATTAGAAAATGATCGGACAAGAACTCGGACCTGTAGAGCGTTCACAAGGTAATCTTAACTATTTCTTTATATCATGGTTACCATGGCAACCAGGACTCCGCCCCACACCAAAATCAATAGGCTTCATCCTCTTTCCTTAATACACCTTCATACTAAATTAAAAAATGATCGGACAAGAACTCGGACCTGTAGAGCGTTTACAAGGTAATCTTAACTATTTCTTTATATCATGGTTACCATGGCAACCAGGACTCCGCCCCACACCAAAATCAATAGGCTTCATCCTCTTTCCTTAATACACCTTCATACCAAATTAGAAAATGATCGGACAAGAACTCGGACCTGTAGAGCGTTCACAAGGTAATCTTAACTATTTCTTTATATCATGGTTACCATGGCAACCAGGACTCCGCCCCACACCAAAATCAATAGGCTTCATCCTCTTTCCTTAATACACCTTCATACCAAATTAAAAAATGATCGGACAAGAACTCGGACCTGTAGAGCGTTCACAAGGTAATCTTAACTATTTCTTTATATCATGGTTACCATGGCAACCAGGACTCCGCCCCACACCAAAATCAATAGGCTTCATCCTCTTGCCTTAATACACCTTCATACCAAATTAGAAAATGATCGGACAAGAACTCGGACCTGTAGAGCGTTCACAAGAAAATCTCTGCGGCGGACGCGGCGGCGGCGGCGGCGGCGGCGGCGGCGGCGGCGGCGGCGGCGGCGGCGGCGGCGGCGGCGGCGGCGGCGGCGGCGGCGGCGGCGCGACGAGGCCAAATCCATAGTATCCCCCGAAGTGGTTCGGGGGATACAATAATACAAATCATTATACAAAATAATGGTTGCTATTAATATAGCGCACGTTCCGTTTATATACTTGAGACAGGTAATTTGTGGTGTAGGCGTTATCCGGAGCCGTTCCATAGTGAATCTGAAATGTAACATTCTGCCAGAACCTGTCCTGTCCAATCCCGTTTCAAATTGAAACACAATGTCGGCCTCTATCACTCGGTTTGGTAGGCTGTTCCACAAGATTACGACTCTTACTGCTCAAGAGAAGGTATCACGTGACGTCGGGATCTACAGGCCTCAATCATGTGACGTCGAGTTTGTCCATATACCAATAGCGAGCTTTCGGTTCGGAACTCAAATAAGATCGTTCTGTAATATATTCGTCTTCATAAGTAACCAGTTTCGGTACCGGATGGGACGTTGATGGCAAGTGACGCGTGCAGAGCGGTGGCGAGCAGCCCTTACAGTCGTGCGAAGGGAACGGACGTTAAATTGGTCGAGCACGGTCCTGTTAGCGAGAAAGAGAACGTTAGCTCGGAGTATGCGCACGCGCGCAGATCGACTTTCTCGCTGTAGAGAACGTTCTCTTCTGTTACCGTCGTGAACCGTATACTTCCTAACTTTGGTAGCGTAACTGAATTTTTCATCAAACGAAGTCATTCCATGCGTTTACGCGTTAATCGGGACGGTTGAAATTAACGGAACGGTGTCGTTTTAGGGGGTGTTCTCAAGTTAATTTGAACCGTCCTGTTTGTTACTGTAACACTGAAAAGTTGATTGTATGGTATTGCGTGGTATTTATTTAGGTCGTGTTACAATGGTGTTCAATATCTGATGATGACACAGACAATAATGAAGACTGCCAAGGAGAGATGAAATGCCTTTTTATTATGAAAAGGTTTTATTATATAGTTATTTGAAGAATACAGTCGATATACTTGAACAATTTATAAAGTCCAAAGATGGTCACTAAATATGATAACTCGGTGCCCCCCTGTTGTGCCTAATGGCCCGGTCAGATATCAACGGATAGCGGAAACGAATGCCCAACGAATAGAAAATTTGCAAAATGAAATTATCCGGCGATGAAAGTCGTCTCCATTGCTTTATGTACAAAACATAGAACAACGTACATCACCGGACAAGGAACGGACAAGAAACGCATACGAACGGAGAAAAAACGGATGGAAAATTGAGCTCTCCGTTTGACGTCCGTTTACGCAATCCGTTCATATGTGACCGGGCTATTAGGACCACTCGAGTCCAGGCTGGAGCTTCACAATAAAAATGTCCCTACACGAATGGTGGTGAGAGGAAATAAGACCTAGTGAAAGGGAAAGCACAAGTATATATAGGCACTTGAGCTGGGTCAACCTCACCATCATTATGAATAAACACGATACGATTTAAAAAATAAAAAATCTTAATCTTAAACAACTTTAGGCATAACCATATATGGTATCACTAAGGATATAAAGGTTATCATTTTCATAGAATAACATGGGTAATCATTGTTTACAAACATTTGTGAGAAAGTGGTCATGACTTCACACCGTGGAATGTCACAAATGAATATAAAACCTAAACATACAAGAGAGGGAAATCCAGTGAACGAAACTAGCGAGAGACACTACATAGTAAATTGGATTCAGTGCACTGGTTAAAAGTGGCGCAGTGACCCACAGTATTACTGTGTTAAAGCCCAGACGGACAGTTCTAGGTAGTCTTTCTGAGTGGTGAGTTGTCTTCAGTGTTAATTAAAAACTGGGTGGCACGAACCTGTCGTATTTCACCTCGGAACTAATACAAAGGCGTTAACCCTAATCCCATTAGGGGGGAGGGCCTTTTTGGCCCCCCCTGTCGTTTTTTTCGACGTGCATCTAGACCGATTGGAATTTCACGTTCAAACTTCATGCCCTTTTTCTCTCAAGGCTCCCGCATGTTTTGATATATAATTCACCCCGGTCGGACTTGTAGAACTGATTTTAGAGGTGGATAATTGCTCAGCCGTCACAAAAAAATGCAATTTTTGTACAGGTTTCTATGTAATTCATATATCCGATGCCATGTAAACTCCAAATCTGTTATAATTGTTACATTGAATCATAATTTTGATTATTGCTTTGTTATTAGTTTAATTCATACACTTCAGAGATAAATTCTACTTAAAAAAAAAAAAAAAAAAAAAAAAAAAAAAAAACAAAACAAAAACAATAAAATACATAAGAATAAAAACAATGAAATACGAAAGAAATAAGGAAATATCCTTAATTCTCGAGCTTTTCTAAAAACATGAAGATTTGAAACTTCATATTTATCATTGAGATACTCCAAAGAATTTGTTTACAGAAAACCTGAAGAAATCCTGTAATTTCTCTTGATTTTAGATGAAAATCCAAATTTTCCCCAAATTCATCAAAAATTTGCATATTCAAAATTTTAATTAATTATAAAAAATAAAAATAATGATCAATTTTTAAAAATTTTTAAAAATCCTTATTCTACTCGACTTGTTTTACGTATGTGCCAATTTTCAAGTCAATCGGTGCATTCGTTGCCGAGATTTGAGGGGGGGGGGGGGCAAAAAGGGCCCCCCCCCTAATGGACTCGAGTGATCAAAATAACCCAATGGGATTAGGGTTAAAATACATGATCAACACAATTATAGACATGTTCATCTCTACACATATTAAAGTGATCCGATTCATCCATTAACTGCATGAGATTTTTTTTTTTTTTACAAAAGTGATTATTTGAGCTTTCGATCTCTTACCAACATTATTGTACGATTCCACTGCTGCCCACTATATATATGTGATTTGTTCCTAGCGGAAAAAGTTCAAATGTATACTCAGATTTTATCATCTACTGCCAATGTGATTTTGTCTCTAATCGAAAAGCGCCCATGGAACGTCTGTTTGTTTTAATCATACCTCCGTAGGGGGACATTTGAAAACAAATAAAGAAACCCATTCTATTCTTCCTTTATCGTGCCAAAACTAAGCCAAACTACAAGGTATACTCAAGAGAATTGCCAAAGCTCCAAGTGATCTTGGTTGAATTTGAGACAATTAATGACAGGAACACTCACCTATTATAGCGAGCGTGAAAGTGCAATTGACAGTGTTCGTTGAGAAGTCCGTAACTGAGGCGAATATAACGTACTCCCCCGTCGCGGGAAAAGGTCCTGTTGTATTAAAAGTCAGCGTGGGAGCCGGGTCGGCATTGTCGCTCGCCGTCACCAAGGTGGACAGCGAAACATTCGTGTCGGAAGTGACGTAGTAGCAGGGACACGCAATATCCGTGTCCTCGTTATCTGTAATAAAAAAACAAACATCGGTTGCGAGGCGATTTCACTACTTGTATTACATTGAATGTATTTCCACTGAAAGCAAACACAGGTGAATTACAAATATATCAATATACATACATTTTAAAGGAATAGTTGAGTTTTGGTATAGAGTGCGCTTCAAGAAATAATTTGTTTGTGAGGTAATGAAAAACTGAGTGTCAAATTTGAAAGAGCATACAATTTGAATGACATTATAAACTTTATTTTATACAAATCGGTTCAGAATTAGCTGAAATAACAATAAATATATCCGATCTGAATAAATGTGGGATCCCACATTTATTCGATGATTTTAGAAGAAAAAAATTGCTTTTCAAAAATTTCTGTTGATGATACTCTATCTGATCAATATTTTAACAAAACATCACATGCACGAAAACAAAAAAAAATTTGAAACCAATGCGTTTTTAAAGAGCGCCCTCTTGTGTTTTAACAGCTTTTTTAATGATATCAGGCTTTTTACTTAGTCGTTTGTAATTTTCTATACCTTTCGAGCATGTTGGAGTTATTACTATCAGTTTGTAATGTTACGGTGCATGATTTGGGTACTAAAATTCAGTTTGACAATGTTGACCAAAACTCAACTATCACTTAACATTTCGTTGTGAAGCCAATAGAAGCCCAAGGTTTGACATGAGAGGCTGTATGATTTACATACACGTATAATTCTAAAGCAGAAGATGTATATTATAATAATGATAGAATAGCGACAACAGTTAAGGGATAGTTGAGTTTTGGTCAGACTGAATTTTATTAACCCAAACCTACACCATAACATTACAAACTAATAGTTATAACTGCACCATGCTCGAACTGTATAACAACAAAACAATCGTCTAAGGAAAAAGCCTGTTATCATTAAAAAAAGAGCCGTTCATAAACAAAATTGCATGTGATGTGTTGTTAAAATAATGACTAAATGACTTCATCAACAACTAGTTTAAAACCTCTTTTGTCAATTTTTCAAAAAGTGTAAGCATTTTATCGAATAACTGTGGGATCCCACATTTATTCCGATTGAATATATTTATTGATATTTCAGCTGTTTCTGAACCGATTTTGATCAAATAAATGTTATTCTGTCATTAAAATTGTACGCTCTTTCACATTTGACACTCAATGTTTCATGGAAGAAACTATCATCGAAAGAGTTGCCACAAAGAGACTTAGAAATTTTGGAAATATCAACAGAATGAGTCCAAAAAGATACCCACACATTCTACTCAACGGAAACGTTCATGGCAAACGCCCAAGGGGAAGACCAGCAAAGAGATGGATTGATTGTATCAAGGCAGACTGCAACAACAGACACTTTGATTCCCTGACCGAGGCCAAAAGACTGACCGAAGACCGGAAGGCGTGGCAAGTCATCGTGAAGCAGAAGCCATCACACATCCCAGCGATGGTGTGGGCGGCTTAAGTCAAGTAAGTCAAGTTTCATTACCTCCCACAAAATATTTCTTGAAACACCCTCTATACCACAACTCAACTTTCCCTTTAAGTAAAACGACTCTGTGCAAAGGAAACGAAAGGAATAATATTTCGTGCAAAAATACTGATATAAAGTTATTATACTAGTTTTCAAGCGTGACACCATGCGTGCGCGCATAGAATCCTGTATACAGTAATCGCTTGGTTCTGTGCCTTTTCGATGAGCTTATAATTGCCATATAGTTGTATATAACAGATGTATGTTTATTTCAGAACTTATCATCGCTTACAGTGCGCACAAACATATGCGTGATTGAGAGACCACAGAGAGAGATTGGAGATACAAAATATAGAGAAACGGTCACATGATCTGCCAGGGAAAATAAATATTAACTTAATGGCCGGTATTCTGAAGTCGTGTCTAAGTGCTGTTTAACTAAACGGTTGTTTAAAGTCCTTTCTAAGTCCCGTCTAACATTAGTAACGAGGTCGTGACTAACTTTTTCGTATTCTGAAGTCGTGATTAAGTCAAGTTAAGCTCGAAGTCTGTCTAAGTCCTGTTTAACTTTAGTTACATGCGAGGGGTTGTTCAAGTCCTGTTTAAGAGCGCGATTATGCTGCTTAGCAACCTACAGCACACTCTCCTGTAACTCTACCGGGCCACTCAAATTTCAAATAAGAATTGCAGGATTTTTCTCGTGTTGCCCTATAATTTTCTTCGATATATTAATTAACCTTATTATCTGGTGACGTCTTGTAAATTCCTTAGTCAAAAGTGAAATATCCAGCTTGTAAGATACCTTTTTTCTGCTTGAATTTTAAGTTTAACCTCCGTGCCATTCATACGATTGCGATCACCGATACGATATCGGCGATATTTGCAATCGTTAGCATAAATTGCGCATGCGCATTCTGCTTATCATCTGCAGCCCGAGCGCGAAATTACGTCAGAAATGCATACCAGAGCATGCGCAGAAGTCCTGCTTAAAGTTAAACAAGTGTTTAGTTAGTCACGACTTCAGAATACGAAATTTAGTTAGACAGGACTTAGACGCGACCTCGTATTTAAGTCCTGTCTAACTAAACAGTTGTTTAACTTTAGTCATGACTAAGTTAGACACGACTTCAGAATACCGGCCCTAACCCGATGGAGGGTGCTTCTATTGTTGCATTGTTTTTGTATTACTTTGATGATTAAAATTATGATTTCAGATAACCATTTCATACTAATAAAACATTTCAAACCTTTAACTTTTGATTTTTTGTTTAAACATAAATCATCACAGAGTAATGGAACGATCCTCAAAATCCAATACGTCACTGATGCAATACTATACGTTTCTCGTGAAAATCACTGGAGGCCAATCTACTATTAAAACCGTACATGAAATATAAACATAATATTAATTCTTTATTTTCTTCCTATTTGCTCTCAAAAATAGATCAGAAGATTACAAATAACATCCGCAATATCAACAACATAATTACCCGAAATTACGACAAAATTGGTACCTCCGCACGAACGAACGATTAGAGCAGATGAGTTCAATAGCATATGTAAACACAGAAACAGGTACTTTTGAAAAAAACAAATGCAGACGTTATTGGAGGTTATACATTTGAAAGTTTTGTGGAGAGCAACCTTTGTGGGTATACATAACAACATATTTCTTTGAAATTCGTCAATACAGTGTTCTTTTAAGGGTGCAAATCTGAACCTTTACTTCTTTGTGTAGCATGGTCGGACTGATTGGGACACCCGGGGGGTGTTTCACAAAGATCCTAAGTTGATCTTAGCACTAAGATGGTCTTAAATATTATGGAAAGCCGTTAGTGTCTTGAAACAGTTTGATAAAAGTTATGTTGAAATGCATAAACTGTTGATTCAAATCATATATATTTTCTAATTATCAGAGAGATTCATAATCTTATACACATAAAATTCATGAAATCTCTTTGATAATTAGAAAATATATATGATTTGAATCAACATTTTATGCATTTCAACATAACTTTTACACATATGTTTCAAGACAATAATGGCTTTCCATAATATTATTATTATTCTTAGTGCTAAGATCAACTTAGGATCTCTGTGAAACACCCCCCGAATAATTGGGGGCACACCTTCTGTGTTTCTATGTTTTTACACCGTAACGGATTTCCCCTTTCGTTGTTATGGACTTTGACAAACTATTGGGCGTGCCCCCCCCCCCCCCCCCTTCCTATAGCTTCGCCATTGGTAAGATGTTCATTCATGAAACAAAGAAGTATCCCCATGCTTGATTGGAAATATCACACACCGTATTGTTTTACCGTTGACGGTGAACATTTGATACGATTTTAAGGGAGTCTGTATAGAACCCTTGAGTGGCCCGTTTCAATCGTTACCATGGTTACGTACCTTCGACAATGATATAAGACAAACAAGTCCTGTTAAGCTCGTCATCGTAAATTAAGGTCGTTAAGGTGTTGATACCGACACCGAGTTGTGGGTAACCGGGCACGGAGAAATTGAAGTTCCGGGAACCGCCATGGAAGTAATACGTAATAACCGGGCTCTTCTCAGTGAAGGTGTAAGATGTTGGGTATGTGTAGGAGTAGGTAGCGGATCCCGGGTCAGTCTGTACCGTCATATTGAAATTACATTCATACGGCAGTTCCATAACTGCAAAATACAAACACAAAATATATATATTTATAACAAATTAGAGAAAAAAATGCTTATAGCGTCTTACTTTTACACACATGCACTCACATATCAACACACACACCC
>JBAMJV010007289.1:0-36533 GCA_037951105.1 Echinarachnius parma | reverse complement strand
CTAGAGGCACGAATCTCTCAACCTCTCCTCAGGCCTGAGAAGCGGTTATTTTCTAACTTAGGTGAAACGTAATGAAATGAACTCCAGAATTTACTTGTTGATTTTGTGTGGTCTAAGAAGCGACATATGTTGAAAAAATCAGTTCTTTTTGAACAACCTGACAAAGGAGGACTTGGTCTAGTTTGCCTCCAAGCACGCGTTTTTTCTTTTAGGTTCGGTTTTCTTCAACGTTTTTTCAATCTTACTTCACATCCGGCTTACCTTTTTATGAAATGTTTTTTTCGACAATATTGTAAGTTGGGTTATGATTATCAATTGTTTCACGTTGAAATTAACCCTAAATTTCTTGTTAGTTTGCCGGTTTTTTATGGTGAGGTTTTGCGTGCTTGGATGGTGTCCGGAGCCCGTATAGATACACGATCTATCTCGTTTAATTATGCTGCCAATATGCCATTAACTTGTTTTTTGTTACCAAATGATAATTATGTTGGTTGCTGCCCCCCTGCTCGACCCTTGGCGTGCGGGGCCCAACTAGTCCGCCACTTGCTTGACCCCCTGTCTGGTCTGTGGCTTGACCCCTCCGCTTTACATATATTTTTTAAAGGACTTCGCCCGCCTTCCCTTCGTCTCCTCCGCCGCGAACTCCAGCACCTGCGCCTTGCCATCGCTAGCGCGTTTCCAGCCTGGTTCAACGAGCTTGGGTGCAAGATATCGACACATGTGGATCTACAGACAATTTCATCTTTCCCATCGGTTGCGATCGACGTCTGCTTGCCGATGCTTGAAAATGGAAGCAAAGCTTCGTCAAAATCTATCTACAGGATGTTCAACAAGATCATTAACAAACTTTCCGACCATGTTTCGCACTGGCACCGAATTGGGTCCGTCGACGAGTCAACCAAGCTGCAGTGGGCCCTTGTCTACAAGCTACCGACGTCGAAGAAGGAAGGCGATGTCCAGTTTAAGCTTTTTCACAATATATTGCCCTCACTTACTGTTTTGCATCATATAAATCCTGATATTTTTTCGCGACACTGCGGCTGGTGCAAGGATGCACCAGGTACAATCGAACATTTATTTATTCAATGCCCGGCCATTCAACCGGTCCTTACTCTTTTGTCCGTATTATTGAATCGTTTGTTCCCATCTTTACTTTTAAATTTTGATTTATACTGGTCCCTTGTCCCGTGCGCAGGTGGTCGTAGCAGGGAGGCGGTGCGCCTCGCTAATTTTTTGATCATTAGTTGCAAGTGTGTCATTTATACTTTGTTTCGTACGAATTCTTTTTCCAATCCTGTGATTATTTGGCAGCATCGGTTAAAAAGCAGGATTTTATATGAATTTCATTATTATCATTTGTGCCACAATGTCGATGCTTTTTTAAAAACGTGGTCACATAATAATACTCTGTTCCTTTTCGATGATTGCAAATTGATTTGGTTGTTTTAGAGTTTGCATCTACCTTATGTAGATGCGTTTGTTATTACATGTACGTTGTATTGTTTTTACATTGTTTACTTCGGTAACAATGTTTATACTTGTATAACCTTTGTAAACAAACTTTACGTTTGTGTACTATTCTTTTATTGTAAACTTCTGACTTTTGATTTATAGTTTGTAAATAAAGATATCCTTTTGAAAAGTCAAAAAAAGTCTTCTTCTTCTTCTTCTTCTTCTTCTTCTTCTTCTTCTTCTTCTTCTTCTTCTTCTTCTTCTTCTTCTTCTTCTTCTTCTTCTTCTTCTTCTTCTTCTTCTTCTTCTTCTTCTTCTTCTTCTTCGAGTATACTGTACATCACGTGACGCACATAACACCACCTCCTTCAATTCTGAAGATTCTGGCAGTAGATGTACTCTCTAGTTGTGCTGTGCAGGGGTACTAGTCAACCGGGTTATACACCCTACTCTTTTCGAGAAGTAGACTAGGTTCTTATCGTGTGTGAGGTGTGACTGTCTCATACACGGGACCTTTGTTATTTAATCGTCCTATCCGAGGGACGAAGTGTTTTCGTGAATCCCTTTCCTGCATAGGAAGCATAGCCATAGCATAGCCTTGATTGCATGAAGGCCTGCACGTTTATAGCCACCATCTGGAGGCGATTTGTGCACTATTAACAAGACAAAACAAGCTGCACGGGGAGGCCGCGGTAACGCACAAAAGTTGGTCGTATAATTGATTGTACGATAAATTAATAAATCGTGCAATCAATTGGTCGTACGATAAATCGTAAATGTTACGGGGGCCTGATTTCCTTATTTCCCTTCCATTTATCATGAGTAAACTCGCTGTCAAGGTTTCATCCTTGATTACATCCTCTCGTTAGCAGATTGATCTCTATTGCCAATGTGTTTGCATTTCATATCTTTTAGCTGAACTACCCGGTCTACTTCAGCGTGGACGTTTCCCTGTATTATACGGCGATCTTCGTGTCGATTTCCAACGTCGTGCTCATGGCCGTCCACCAGTTTATCACGATCAGGGTTGACCCGTGCGGCTCCCGAGGCATCGTCACCACGCCCCGATGCATCATCGCCTGCGTCGCTGTCTGGCTCATCTCAGCGACAACCAACTTTACCATCGTCAACCTGGTCTCCTCCTATCACATCTTTGTATTGATAACAAGCATCATTGCATACTCGCTCACCTGTGTGTGATACATCCTCCTCTACATAACCGTTGCTAGGATACCATCCAATGGCAATATCCAGATGCGGGAGCGCAAGGCGGAGAACATGCGAGTGCTCCTCACGTTCGGTCTCATCCTCGGCACCACGCTGCTGTTCTCTATCCTACCCTGGGTGGACTGGATCTTAACTTCTCTAAACAGCTTGAATTGGTGCCGCTTCCAGGCAGCCAGGATTATGTTGGCTATCAACTGGAATACCAATTTACTCATCTACTGGTGGAGACTTTAAATGCACAAATTGGGAAAAGGAAGAAGAAGATATCATCGGATCATTTGGTTATGGATAAAGACATGAGAGAGATGAAAGGATGTTACATTTTGCAATGGAACTTAACGTGACCAATACATAATTTAAGAAACATAAAAGTCGTTACTAGATCTGAGTGAGTCCTAATAGAGTTCATAGAAATCAAATGGATTGTATACTTTGTAACCAGCGAGGGATAGGTTAGAATTGGTTAGACATCATATGTTTTTTTTTTATAAATAAATACAGACGCCCCTTACAGCCATACATGTTCATGCTGACTGTCATGTGGTAATCTATCATCGTCTGTTGATGAACTTAGAAACTACATTATATAGCTTTTACCTCTCAAAGTTTCACAGATTATACCATATTTAAGAATATTGGATAAATGCGTATCTAATGAGGGAACATGATCATCATGCTGAGTATCAATATCCGATGTCAGATTTGATAGGGCTTTATGTATAACAACGTTTTTAAGAACTGTGTAAAGTATGTCTAAAGAATAATGGTACAGTAAGGAGAAAATTATTGAAATATGATAATATGCAAATTTGGTATTTGGTACCATGTTTAAGGTGATGAGTTGTGCGTTCAGATGATCTTTGTTTGACATGTTTCCCTTAGGAGGATCTCGAATTATATCTGATTGTATATGTGCCGATGTTCGTATTTGCACTGAAAATAGCGATGGACATTCATTGCATACGTTTAGGTCTTCTCACAAAGATTTATGATATAATGACGATGTTACAATGGCTAGAGTACAATAATATTGTTACTGCTAATGTTGGAAAGGGAAACGATGGTTACATGTGGGTCTCCATAGAAGGCAAGTATTCTGGATAGCAGTTCTTCCAAGTTTACCTTGCTTCAGGATTCTGATTGCCTCAGATTACTAGCACTTTCGGCTGTTCCCAAAGGTCCCCTTAAGATAACGCACGCAAACTAAAGGCACTTTCCTTGTTACTGTTATTGAAATCGATTGAAGAGTTTGTATGGCTTTGTGTTTGAATATTGAGACCATAACGAGTCATTCCTCATGGGATAACTGGTGTTAAAGTGACGGAAAGGCTCACAGTGTAATAACAAGCATTAATGATCAGACACTTCTTCAGTAGACGAACATTTGAAGATATTGTAACGCCCCTTCATGAAATATGCAAATAAGCTAATTATCTTTAAAACCTTAATAATGTGGCGCATATGCCTCCACAAAATTAAAAGCAACATTGGTTTTTAGATTCAGTATCCCAAAACGCATGGATTTGCAAAGCGACCATACAGTTTGAACGAAATGCATTTACCGTGGATTTTATTTACAGATCACCCAGTGGAGATATAATATAATAAGATACAAATTGTATCAAACCCTATACTTCTACTTCTACTTCTACTTGGGTACTCGACAGGGTCCATCAGTCAGGACGTAGAGTCGAGGGGAACCGGTGAGGTATCCCATTAATTGCCGATTGAGGCAACTGCTCCCGCAAAGGCTCCTAGTGACGTAGAAGCCAAGATATTATTGGGGAGTGCATTCCATGCTGTTACAGTTTGTGGGAAGTAGGAGTTCTGGTAAAGCTGAGTTCGAGTATGTATATGCTTTAGCTTATTTGGGTGGTATTGTCTGGTGATAAGAAGCTACTATAAAACAAACACAAACCCGAGCGATAACTTTAAGTTGTCTTGTGTTTAAAACAATTTGTTTAAATGCTGCATCGCCTCGCATATATCCCTAGGTTAGTTTCCTACCCTTTGGAATTGTCTCAGGTTTATTAGAGCTTCTGACCACCACGAGCATTGAAGCTAAGAGCTATTTCATGGACAAACACCATCACTAGAGCTTTCTATACCACAGCTGGTAGAACATCGGTCTAGCAATCCGGAGGTCTCGGGTTTGAATCCCGAAAAAGCCAACTTTTCTTTACTCATTTTAATTTATATTACACATTTCAGTACAGTCTGCTCAAATACTATAGTAAAAACATAGTTAGTCAAAACTAGCTCGCGCGTGTTGATCTGCATACCATGATGACTGTTAGTGTGATGTGTCTACGCCTCAATACCTCTCCCTAGTCTCATTGTGTATTTATATCGTAAAAACAGAGCCCTGTGGAAAACCAGCTTTTACTTATATGATTTTAATTTGTATTGATTATTGATTACTGTTCTAAATTTATCTTTATATGCTGAATTCAGGTTACTCTGTATAGATATGTGAAATAAAAAAATATATAAATATCAAATTTTCATCCGAGGTATGCACCAGATTGTATTACTAGTAATTCAAATTAAAAGGTACCACCACTCAAAAATAATATTCTTATTAAATAAAGGTAGCATCTTTAGTATTCCATTCCATCAACAAGTTCACAAAGTTATGTTTCCAGAACAAATTATGATTGGAAAATGCATCACGAAAAAATTAATATATTTTTTTATTTCGGGGGCTCCTTTTCGAGGGCTACTTTTCGAACTTTCGGGGGCTACTTTTATCATCTCGGGGGCTACAACTTTCTAGGCTCTTTTTCGAATTTCAGGGGCTACTCGCAAGCTCTAATGCTGTAAGTGATCATCTTATGAGCATTTGATCACGATCCAAATAGAAAATCCAACAAAAATCCCCCAAATCCAAAATATAAAAAAAACAAAACAAAAACAAAAAACAAAACAAATTCGGGGGCTCTTTTGGGCATTTTGGGGTCGAATTCGCCCGCCGCCCCCGTGTATATTGTTCGTACTTCATGCGGTCTAAATTGCGAAGACTAATGTGTGCAGAGCGAACGAATCGCCCGGGATTCTATTGTCTCCAAACGTACGCGTGAATAGCATTGGCGCATTTGCAAATGTTTGGCCCGTACTGAACCAGGAAATAGAAGTGGTTCCGTAAGTGGTGGAATTTTATTGCTTTGCTTATGGATTACACAAACCTTTGCAAAATGTTGGGTATCTATTTGATATCACAAAACGGTACAAAAACATATAAGAGTGTGTCGTTCTTTGCCTGGTGGTCCCCTTTAAAAAATGCCATGGGGAAACCCACCGCGCCTACCCCCTACCTCTACCCCCTACCCCACCCGCCCACCCTCGGGCGTCTTGTGCCCTCTGGCTAGGTCACACTGCTCCCTTGTGCTTAGCGATGATTATCAATTATGACAGGCGCTATATCAATCGAGTACATTATTATTATTATTATTTCATTTTTTTTTTTGTGTATTTATCCCCCACTTCTCAAAACAGATCTACGTCGCCGCCCTCTTGCCCTTGACTTTTCTTGGCTAGATCGATTTCGCAGAGTCTCAGAATATGATGCGTAGAATGTTTCACATAGTTTTGGTTACCAGCTGCGCTTAATCACAGCTATTAGACAGTTAGAGGAACATTGCTTGATAGGCTAGATGTAAAATAAGAAACTTGCTTTCGATTTCATCGGCGCACATTCTTGGGTACAGAGTGAACACCATTTTATCACCAATAATCGTGGAAATGGGCGACAAATCTGCCAGGATGGAACTCGCAACTGCATTGATGTTTATCTTGCTGGGATAGCTCGTGCACAAAGTAGGATTTATGCAAATATTCAACCGAAACAGTAGACATTTTTAAAGTTTACCAGTTAACTAAATGTATAATTGTATTTGTATTATGAACTGTTCAAGTTTTGTATATACACAAATAATAATGTAGTTAAAACAATAATGTTTACATAATTGCGCAGCTACCTTATCGATATATGGTATTGATAAGCGGCAAATCGGTCAGAAAGTTATTGGTACTATATAAAATGCAAGGAAACTACAATAATTGGATGAATAGAGCGAGAAGAACAACAAATCGACCGTATAATATACTCCTCACAAAAAGTTCCGCAATTCAAGTTTGAGCGTTTATATCAATTTTATTACTGTATTAACGTTCATGAATGTGGTATAATTTGAAAGCCCGTATTTCCCCCTTTACACTGATATGACATTTGCTATGAATACTTTATCATGGAATGTGCATGACACCGTAATGTGGGGCAAGGTCAAAAGTGAAATGTCGCAAAATGCATTGATATTGTCAACAGTGTATACAACCCTCCTTTTGTTGGGAGAACAAAGTGTTCTGAATGATGTTGAGTCGGTCATGCGTGAATGTCATTGGCATATTATCATCTTCTTTGGAGCATGAAATGTGTCATTATGTTTTTGAGGTGGTGAAATAACGTTTGTGTATGTTGTTAGGAAGATGCATTGTTTTATTGACTGATTGATACATTATCACTATGTTTGATTTGTACACAGATTATTGCAAAAAAAGTTCCGCATTTCAAGTTTGAGCGTCCATATCCCTCTTATTACTTTTTTTATCATTCATAAATTCAGTGTGATGGAAAAGCTTAGTTTTGTCCCTTTTCATTTGCATGACATTTGTTATTAAAATTTTTATCATGGAATGTGCATTACATCCGGATATGGGAAAAAGTTAAAAGTGAAATGTTGCAAAATGCATTGATATTGTCAACAGTGTAATACCCTCCTTTTGTTGGGAGAATAAAGTGTTCTGAATGATGCTAAGTCGGTCATGCGTGAATGTCATTGGCATATTATACCCGTATTATCATTTTCTTTTGTGGATGAAATGTGTCTTTATAATTCTGAGGTGGTGCAATAACGTTTGCGTATGTTTATAGGAAGATGTAATGAGTTTTATTGACTGTCAGTTGTCCAAGTTTACACAAAATTTACCACAATTACAGTACAAACGTCACTTTCCATTGTTCAAACACCATTATTCTACTCATGACCACTTTAAATTCATTTCATCCTCCAGGAGAAAAGATAATACGCCATTGAGCTCATGCATGATCGCCTCAACATCATTCAAAATATCATATATTATACAATGACATAATAAATCATATTGACAATATCAATGCATTTTGCAACATTTTACTTTCAAGCGTGACATTCACGCATGACCGACCTAACATAATTCGGAACACTTTATTCTCCCAACAAAAAGAGGGTGCACTGTTGACAATGTCAATGCATTTTGCGACATTTTACTTTTGACTTTGCCCCTATATTTGGATGTCCTGCGCATTCCATGATACACCGGGAACAACATTTATATTGCGCATATGAGATGGGTCAGTTGTAAAAATTAAGTCAAGTGTATTAATTGTGCTGTCTGTAATCCGTGTCGGTTCAGACACATATTGATAAAGAAAATTATTATCAATATTGTTTGAAATGGTTCTAGTAATTTCTGAATTATCTGACTTTACTACATAACATCTGGGTAAATAAAAATCACCTGCTAGAATAATCTCGCGGCGTGTTTTATTAGATTGAGAAACTAAAAACAAAGATTTTCGAAGTTCATTCATAATCTCTACACTAATACTAGGGTGTCTATAAAATACACCCCAAAATATTGACTTCATATTCTTGCCTTTTCGAAGTAATTCCACCCATAATATTTCACAGTCTGATTCCAAGTCTGTTCTCCTTACAACATTAAGGTAATTTTTACATGCAATCAATATTCCACCACCGTGTCTATTTCTATCTTTTCTTAAAGTTAGATATGATGATTGAAAAATTTCACAGGACTTGATATTTTCGTCTAAATGAGTTTCTGTTACAAAAATTACATCTGGGTCTTCAAATTCAATTATAGTATGTATTTCATTGATTTTATTTACTATACTGCATGTATTAAGGTAAATACACTTAAGGGGCCCAGTGGGGTATTATTTGCCATTTTCGCGCACTTTCACGAAATCATGAATATCTTTCAAACTGTTGAAGCTACCCCCTACAAACCATATACTGCTGGAAAGCTGAGAATGTGAGGAATCTAAAAAAGTAAACAGTTAGATAATACGACTTAAAATAAGAGCTCAAAAGGCAAATATATTGAAATAATAAAAATATAAAAAAATTGACATGCCATCATTCAAATCGCATCTTCTAAAAATTGTAGGGGTATACATCTTTGTTAATGTAAACATAGAAACTAGAAGCTTTTTCTAATATTCATCCATCTTCTTAGTGAAATCAAAACTTCAAAAAAAAAATCAGAAATGGGACACATAACATAACATAATTTGTTTCTGTAGAGATTCCTCTAAAAGCCATCATTATTCTCTTCATCTCAGAAAAATGAACAATCTCTCCAAATTTCATTGAATTTGAGTGAATACTTTTCGAGTTTTTAGAATTTTAGTCTTACAAATCTGATTTTCGGCAAATGAGCTTGAAAAGTCAAATACAATATTGATATTTGTTTGATAATTGTGCCATGAATAAATATAGGAAAATAGTGGGATAAATAGTCGGAAGTTGGTTCAATGGAAGTTTAGGACATGTTAATCACCTATAAACTGCCATGTTTATTTTCTGCATGACATTAGATGTTGCTGCTTCACACTAAAAAAAAGAGAAACCCTATTTGGATGGTAACGATTTTGATTTGGGACATTTTGATTTGGTCTATTTATGAAAAGTACAATAATAATAAAAATCTCCAATCTAAGCCAGAAAATAATCACTTTCGGCCCCCAAAATGTACATCATTGATAACGAAATCCTTAATGTGTCCTTTTAATAGCTACCCTCTACCCCACAATGTATACATTTTCTTAAAGCTTAGAATCCATGGATCATTTAAAGATAAAAATCTCAATTTTGATGAAAAAAAAGTTTAATACCCCACTGGGCCCCTTAAGGCTACACAGTTTTTGCTTTGGTCTTTTATTGTTATCACAATCTGTGGCGATCTCTTCTTTGCCGATTTGATAAAATGTACAAAACTTGTCTTTATGTCCTAGATTTCGGCATTTTCTACATTTCAATTGTTGCTGCGCCTGTTGCTGGCGACATGGTGGTGCATACAGTTGTTGCTGGTTACCGGGATGCGCATGCACCTGTGACTGGTGTTGGGGTGGGGCGTGTACATGCGTCTGGCGGACTGCAGCCGGATCGACGGTCCCAGCTAGGGGGTGGCGGCTAGGCAGGAGCCGACTGGGTGCGATGCCCCTGTGGAAATGCACTCCCCGGGGGTGTAGGTTGATTGTAAAATCTTCTTTTTCGTTCATCCGCATCTTGACACAACATTCTCACTTCCATCGTCAAGTTGTCAACTCGTTCATTTATACATTTACACTTCATAAAAATACATTCCACTTCGCTGCACTTCATCGCACATATTAGGCATCGATTAACAACTTTTGTCGATAGTTGATGACTTTTCATTCCCGACATTGTCCTCATCTTCAATTTCTTCTATCTCTAGTAGACTAGACTGATCAAGTTTTGAACTGAATTATATCATGTATATGGACTTATTGTGTGTGGAATTGAGTTCATTGTTGTTGTTTTATACCCACGGTGTGTCCGAAGTATTTTGATTATTTTGGCTGTAGTTGAGGCAATGTCGTGCACTATCTTGGTTTAGGTTGAGGTATATACATAGTTCAGATTGTAAATATTCTATTTCGTCGAGAACTGCATGTTTAACGACGGTCGTATTTTGAGAGATGAAAGAGGGCTGTATCGATGCTTTTTATAGTAATGTTCTTTGGCAGTTTGCATATAAAATCAGTTCCTCCCGGTTTTCCTTTATAAGAGTTTGTTTTAAATTTCTTCGCCTTGGCCATCTCTGTTTATATGCATAATACACTGAGTCAATCAAAATAAACAAAATCAATAATGTACTTAACCGGGTTGAGTTGATAGTTGTGCTGAGATGACAATGTCCAAAACATTGGTCCAAAACATTGGTCTAAACATTAGGGAGATGATTAAAGTCATGCTTAATTAGCTATACCAATTGGTACATCAATTTGTTTAGGTAGTACATGCACCAGATTTCATTACTAGAAAACAAAATTGCAAAGGGCTCGGATATCCCACCCCTCCCCCTCCCCCACCCCATCCTCATCCGCCCACCCTCGGATGCTTCGTGCCTTCTGGCTAGGTCACTATACTCCCTTGTGCTTAGAGATGATCATCCACTGTGATAGGCGCTATACATGTATAAATAGAGTACATTATTATTATTATCATCATTATTATTATTTGCCATACCCCACTTCTCAAAACCTATCCACGTCGCCGACCTCTTGCCCTTAAACCCTTTCTTGGCTAGATCGATTTCGCAGAGTCGCATAGTTTGGTGCATAGAATGTTTTACATAGTTTGGATTAACAGCTGCGCTTAATCACACTATTAGAGGAACATTTCCTGGCTAGATCGATTTCGCTGAGTCGCAGAATGTGATCCATGGAATGTTTAACATAGTTTTGGTTTATTACCAGCTGCGGCTGCTAAACAAAACAAACACTCGCTGGCGGCTTCAGCGGCGCGCATTTATCATTGTACATCGCGCTACATCTGGTGTAAATGATTACTGAGTGAAGACCATTTTATCATCAATAATCGTGGAAATGGGCGACAATTCTGCGAGGATGGAATTCGCAACTGCATTGATGTTTATCTTGCTGGGACTAGCTCGTGCACAAAGTAAGATTCATGCAAACATTCAACCGAAACATAATATACATTCTCGAGTTTACTATTACTTATATTATAATTGCATTTATGATCTGTTCAAGTTTCGTTTTTACACGAATCAAGAATGCTGTGATAATAACAATGTTTACTTATATTGCGCAGCTACCATATCGATACCTTATCGGCTTATCGGCACTATAGAAGAGGCAAGGAAATTAAACAATGGCGTCGATTTCTTCTTCTCGCCATTGGGGGGATGATTCGTGATTTTGACCATCTCTGGCGAGGAAGCGAAGCGACAACCCAGCAGCGTGCCCGGGTTGTTATGGCTGGGGTGGGGGGGGGGGGGGGGGGGGGGGCAAAGCTTTTGAATTCAGCTGTTTAGAAATTGGAAGATTATTAAGTGCACATTGCAAGCATCATGTTATGAGCTAGGCTTTGTCCAATATGAACTTTAGCCTGATAGATACATATATTGCAAGCATTCTGATGGAACCCTGAATAGCATCAGTCATGGGATACCCACATTGGGAAGTTTATTGGGGGTCCAGGGGGCGGAGCCCCCGGAAGCTTTGGGATTAGTAATATCCAGATATAAAGATGTTGTCTATATGTAAATATAGAGTTAACTATTCTTTAGTTAATTGGCTTTTGAATTAGCTGTGCAGAGATTGGAAGATTATTAATTGCGCATTGCAATCATCCAGTTATGATGAGGGCACTGTCCAAGTATGGATGAAGTTTAGCCTGATAGATAAATACTGTCGATTGTAATCATCCTGATGGAACCCTAAATAGAATAAGTCAAGGGATACCTACATTGAAAAGCTCATTGGGGGTCCAGGGGACGAAGCCCCCGGAAGCTTTGGGATTTGTAATATCCAGAAATACAATTAACTATTGAATAGTTAATTGAATAGTTAGCTCAATATTGAATAGTTAGCTCAATTTTAGTGAGCGAAGCGCAAACGCACAGTGGGCCAGGATCGTCTGAAAGTTTGCCATGAGAGAAGTCCTGAATAAAACTATTTAATGAGTACATGGATGGTACTGAGTCAAATAACCTTAATGGGGGTTCCAGGGGCGCAGCCCCGGAAAATTTTGGATTTGGGCAGTTTAGCATTATCAAAAAGTGGTTTAAAGAAGACTATAGTAACAACTTCCATTCATGAGAGGGGGCAATGCTCCTTAATTTTAATGTTATTATATATTTTTGAACCTCAAATATTGGGGGGGGGGGGGGGGGATATATGCCCCCATCCCCCCCGTGATCGACGCCCCTGAAATTAAGGTTATTAGAAAAATAGAACGAGAAGAAACAAAAATCACTAAATAGCTTATGGTAAAGTTATTGATACATTTTAGTTTTATTTATTATACCTTAGTTTGCTTATGTTGTTGATGTTATTTGGTAAATGGGACAAATTTCCCGTGCGTGATATGAAGTAAATCAGTGAGGGTAAAGCAAAGGGGTCTCAAATGTACAAATTGTAAAAGAAAATGGGTACATATCAGTTGTTACATAATGTACGTTACATTCATGCAATTCACTAGTCACCGTACAATTGTTTGAGTACTTGTAAACGCTTTGATGAGTCTGCAAATTAGTGAAAAGTTTTTTCGTTTTCTTTGGATATTCCGCACAGACGTCATAATTTGCGAAGCATGTCGGGTAGTCACACAAACATGAAGGCTCCAATCATCTTTTGCCGCCGTAACAATTTAGTAACATTTGGGTATGTTCACAGAAGGATTTCATGGGATCCAGTAAATCAGTTGTCTGTTTACCCTCTTAATGATAATAGTAGCCGTAAGCCATAGTTTCATTGTCCTTTAAATTTCAAGCAGGAAAATGTATCTTACAAGCTGGATATTTCACTTTGGACTAGGGAATTTACAAGATGTAATCATACAATAAGGTTAGTTAAAGGGTACCACCGCTCCAAAATAATATTCTTATAAATGAAAGGTAACGTCTTCAGTAGTCCATTCCATCAACAAGTTCACAACAAATATGTTTCCAGAAAAACATATATAATTGGAGAACGCTTCACCATTCAAAAGCATGCGTTCATGGGCCTGGATATACGAAGACTACTTTGTCCAGAGCAAACAAATGGATTCTATTGACTCCAATCCTACGCGTGAATAGCATTAGCGCACTCGCAATTGTTTAGCCCATACGGAACCAAGAAAATAATAGAGAGTGGTTCCGTATGTGGTGGTAATTAATTGCTTTGTTTACTCAAGCCTTTGCAAAATGTTGGGTATCTATTTAATATCACAAAACGGTACCAACACAATCAATAATTCAATAGCTTTTGAAAATGAAATTGATAATATTTGTGTGACTTACTTACTTACTTACTTGACTTAGGTGCGTAGGACGGTGTGTCCCCTTGCTCCCCTACGAGAAATCCTGCTCCATTCTGCTCTATCCTGGGCTTGATGTTCTGCCTCTTGTAGGGATAGACCCACATCGCACCGAACTTGGTCCTTCCATCTCGTAGGAGGGCGTCCCCGTGGTCTGCGTGCGTCAAAATCATTCTGGTATGCTTGGTATGGTAGGCGGTGATGCGGCATGCGTACCACATGGCCAAACCATTTCAGGCGACGTTTTGTTACTTCTTCACATATGGTGCTTGGGATGTTCAGCCTCTGCCTGATCTCTTCGTTCCTTATTCTGTCCATTAGGTGAACTTCAAGGATGTTCCGGAGGAACCTCATCTCAAATACCTCAAGCTTAGATCTATCTGATTTACGGAGGGTCCAGGATTCTGCTCCATATGTGGCAATAGGGAGGATCAGGGCTCTGTAGATCCTGACTTTGAGTGTCCTTGAGATATCTTGGTTGGACCAGATGGCACTTTTCAGCCTTCCAAATGACCAGGCTGCCAGTCTTGTTCGCCTCTTCACATCATCTTCTGTAGAAGGTACCATGCTGCCGAGAAAATACAAATGTATCCACTTTCTCGATGTTTGTGTTGTTCAGTGTAATAGTTTGTTGGTCCTCTGTCATGATTCTGCATTTCGTGACATTGATTTTCATTCCCCAACTTCTACATGCCTTTTCCAGTTCCCTTGTAGAGATTTGGAGGTTTTCAAATACAAGTTCCATGAGGGTGGTGTCATCTGCATATCGGATGTTGTTAGTACGCATGTCACCCATCTGTATTCCACTGTCTAGTTTTTGGATGTTCTTCATCACAAATTCCAGGAACAGGTTAAAGAGGCTTGGAGAGAGGAGGCAGCCTTGTCGAACACCAGTCATGACATCAAACCATTCGGTTATCTTACCGTTCACCATAACAGAGCATTTGCTTTGCTTGTACATGCTCTCTATAAGGTCGACTAGGGACTTGTCCACACCAATGGAACGTAAACATTTCCAGAGCGCTTCTCTCCAAATAGTATCGAATGCCGCTTTAAAATCAACAAAGTTCAAGTGGATTGGTATCTTTCTTTCTCTGGCCTTTTCGATGATCTGTCTGACGACAAACACAGCATCTGTGGTGCCTCTACAACTTCTGAATCCGCATTGTTCCTCAGTCAGATTTTTTTTTTCTTTTACCTCTTACGAGGGACTTTATTTCAGAAAAACAATATTTACATAATTATACAATTAATAAAATTATAAACTAAAAGTGTTCATAGAATTGGCATATTCCTTTTACATTTCTTAATTTGTTTCGAAGGTAAGCACAATTCAAAAAGTTTTTTATTTCTATTTTAACCTCTTTCAATAATATATTGGTTTTAAAATAATTGTTTACCTTATCATTCACAAATTCAATATAATTTCTATAAATGACAAACTCAGTAATATTAATAATACAATTAATACACCAATTTTCATTTGTAAAATTTTGCACACCTATTATGATAACTTTTTCATCAATACGAACTATTATTTTATACATATGAAAAATTATATTTTCTATTATTTTCCAAAGGATTTTTATCGCTTTACAACGTTACGTAATAACATGTGCAATGTTGTGTTAACACAATTACAAACATCACATTTATTTTCATTCAATATTTTCCATTTAAATAAATTGTCTTTCGAAGGTAATATTCTATGAAGGAGTCTAAAATTAAATTGCTTAATTTTATTAACCGATATTTGTTTCAATTTAAATAATAAAACATCATTCCATATAAAATCTTCTGGTAATGCAAAGTAGGCTTGCCAATAAATACAAAATAGTGGCTTCGTTCGTTTCATTTTTATAAGAACAGAATAAAAATGTCTTGCTTTCATAGTATTTATATCAATCGAATTTCCTGCTGATATTTCAAACAAACTCTCATTATTATTATTTTGCGGTGCTCTATCTTGTAGTTTATCTAACCAACATTTCGGAAAAAAACTTTTTCAATTTAACAAAATTGAAATTATACAATAAATTACTTGCTATATTGTCTGGAAAAATATCTTTTAATTCACACCATTGACCATTTCTAATTACATCTTTTACTTTAATGATGCCTAAATTAATCCATGTTTGAAAATATAACATATCATTCATACATTTCATATTACTATTATACCACAACACTTGGTTTTCTATTGCCGTTACATGTAGCAAATCAATAAATCGTAATTTACTCCATATACAAACGAAATCCAAATAAAACGCGGGTAGCTTAAATTTATTTGCATGTAAAACAATTTCTTTTGTATTACAATTATATTTTAATAACAATGGGAAACCCCCAATCTTACTTGTCCAATAAGAAAACAATATCTTCCATGCTCCATCCTTATCGCTCAAAAATTTTGATATCCACGATAAACGTAAATAATTTAATTTCAAATCCATATCCACCATATTCACACCGCCTGCTATTTCCTCATTTATAATAACACTTCTTTTAACTTTATCTATCTTAGAGTTCCATAAAAAGGAAAATATCAACCCATTCAATTCCTTTAAAATGTAATTTGGAACTGGTACAGCCGTCGAAATATATACAAATTGTGAGGCTATTAGTAATTTTATTATTGTTACTTTGTTAATCTTCTTTTTTTCCATAAATTTATAATATTTGTTATCTTTTCAATTCTTCCCGCCCAGTTTAGTCGATCAATTTCGTCGTTATTTTTACCCACAAAAACTCCCAAACATTTCACTGGTGCATCACTGCATTTCAAATTTTCTATTATTATATCATCTTTTAATACCATTATATCCGATTTATCCCAATTAACTTTTGGACCTGCATTGTCACCAAATCTATTTACTTCTTCCATAACACATCTCACTGATTCTTCCGAATCAACAAATATTACAGTATCGTCAGCATACTGAACGATTTTAATTTCTTTTACAATGTGACCCACTTTAATATCATTTATCAACTCAATACCTTTTATTAAATCATTTTGCCTTATCTTTGTGGCTAACACTTCTGCAACAATAATAAATAAAAGAGCCGACAATGGACAACCTTGTCGAACTCCACGCTCAATACAAAACTTTTGCGAAAGCCATCCATAATTATGTACACGTCCACCAGCATTACTATATAATGTTTTAACCCATTTAATAAATGATAATTTAAAATTGATTTTTTCCAATGTTACTAATAAAAAATCATGTTTCACGTTATCGAACGCTTTTCGAAAATCAAGAAACATAATTACACCACTTGTATTTGAAGTCTTACAATAATCAATAAGATCTTGAACTAATCTAACATTTTCAGTTGCAGCTCTATCTTTTATGAATCCCGATTGATCATCTGATATTATATATGAAATAATTCTTTTAACACGTTGACATAAAACAGAAGCCACGATCTTGTAATCGATATTCAGTAATGAAATTGGACGCCAGTTGTGTAAAGACGCCTTATTACCTTTTTTATATAACAAAGTAAGGATAGACTGTGACTGTGAAGGGGACAATGCTTCCTTTCTAAACCCCACATTTAAACTGTCAATGAGTATTTCCTTTATTATCATGCCAAAGCATTTATAAAACTCGACACTGAGCCCATCGCCCCCTGGAGCTTTATTACTATTCATAGAATTGATAGCGTTCCAACATGCTCCCTCTTCAATTTCACCCTCACATTCATCTGCTTGTTCATCTGTTAGAGTATTCAAATCTAAATCATTAAAATAATCATCATAATTGCCCATTTTTTCATCTTTTTCTAAATACAAATCTTCATAAAATTCTCGAATTTTTATAAGAACATTTTCTCTATCAAAAATAATATTATCATTCACTTTAACACAATCAATTTCCTTCTTAATTCCACGAGATTTTTCAAGTTGTAAAAAATATCTTGATGCCATGTTCGCCATGTTCTAACCATTTATCCCGTGACCTTATAAAGGCACCTTCACATTTATAAGTATACCAAGTATCTAATTGTTTTGCTAATGCCTTCATTTTTTTAACATTTTCATCATCAGGATTTTCATCAGTCTGACATATATCCTTATAATCTTTTTCCAATTTAGTATAATACATTTTCTTTTGATTTTGTTCATTTTTTGCATATTTTATACTATATTCTTTTATCTTTGATTTACACAGTTCCCACTTCATTTGCGCATCCAAATCAATATATTCATTTTTTACACGTTGTATTAAATGTCTTATTTCATCTACGTACTTCACATCCTTTAAAAGAGAATTATTCAACTTCCAATATCCTTTACCACGTTTACCATCAGCTATTTTAATTTTCAGTGAAATAGCATTGTGGTCACATTTCAAGGCAGGTCTAATATCTGTTGAGTACACCAAATATGAATGATCTTTTGAAATTAACCAATAATCAAGTCTAGAGAAAATACGTAATGATATTTGTCTCCAAGTAAATTGTTTTTTGTTAGGATAGAATTTCCTCCATATATCTATTACTTGATTACATTTTTGGAATCTTTTCATTGCTTCTATTAAAACATAGGCATGCGACATCCCATATGTATCAATCCTTCCATTTTGTACACAATTCCAGTCTCCACCAGCTAACATAATATCATTATCATGTTTTATGCGTTTAATCCACAGTGTAACATTTTTAAAGAAATTACTTTTCTCACATTTCTTTGTTGGTGCATAAACATTTATACATACAAATACTTTTTCTTCACAATGTAAACGAACAGCTAGTACTCTGCCTCCTAACTGTGTGTACACATTGTTTATATTAATATTGATATCTTTTCGTATTAAAATGATGCGAGCCATGGTTAAAAAAGCAAGTACCGTTCCATTCTGCTTGCACGCAGTCTTCCAGTTCTTTTGAGAGAAAAGTTTCTTGTAATAACGCTATGTCACATTTCTGCTTTCTGAGCCACATCCATATTTTGTTTCTTTTCCGTTTATCTCTGAGACCCCGTACATTCAGATATATGAAATGTAGAGTTGAGCTCATGCTTGTTCAATACAAAATAGAAATCTAGTCATCATGGTCATAATCATATGATTACATTTATCTATGTCCAATTTTCGTTCTAGTACAATACAATTTAACGATTTATTGCTTTTGCGAGAATCAAGTAGAGACTTTTTAGTCTTCAGATTCATACTTTTAAATTCCATATCTATTATGTTTTCATCTAATCTTTCGGTTTCACTTTTTAAATCGTTTTTGTTTCCTTTTAACCGCGTGTTTGTTGCCGGCTTTACGTGCGGGGGTGTTTCCGGTGACAGACTTGAATCGTCGTCACTGGCATCTTTCTCTTCCCCATTGGCATCGTTCGATCCCACCATTGATGTGCTATGCCTTGCATGGATTTTATTTTTGTACATCCTTCGGCTGGTTTCGGAGCAGTTTATAGCTCCGTCAGAAGCGTAAGATGTGGTAACCGTATCTGCGATGTTGGTAGATTCGGCATCCGTTGAAGAATCGCCGTCGTTACTCAGGGTTACCCACGACGATTGCTCTCTAGCTTTGTGTAGCGGGCGAATGAAGTCAGCAAGCGTTGATTGTCGCGATCGCACATTTGCAGCCTTGGCGTCCTCAGTTGCTACGCGATCATCGGGATGGTCATTGTTGTCGCTGCGCGATTCTGGTGTAATCCGAGCTCTTTGTTGATCCGGCTGGATGTATTCAGGGCAGAGTTTTTGCATGTGACCTGGTTTCTGGCACCTTTTGCAGCGCACCTCATTCTGACATCTCGATGAATGGTGCCCTGTTTGTAAACATCTGGAGCAGGTCACCGTTCCATTGTTGGTCTGCTCTGGTTGCCCATTGTGGTAGACTCGCGCCAAGAATGAGTTGGCGAACGTCATCTTTCTAGGTAGGGGTTTCGATGGGGGGCTGATGTGTAGCACTCTATCCCCATTGAGGCAATTTGTGAGTTCTCCATTCACCCTTAATTTATGACGTAGTATTGATCCCACCAGTTCTACTTTCAGTTGCTGAAACTCTGCTCGGATGACCTCATCTCCTACCGACAGGGGTATGTCTTTGATTAATACCCTGGTGAGGTACTCATCCTTCAACTGTGTGTAGGGGTTGGTGTCGTATATTGGGGCAACTGCCCCTCGTATCTCCAATCCATTAGCAATTAGAGCTATGCGTTCATCCTGCGAGTCAATATAAATCCGCCACAATCGGCGAATCTGTTGAATACCGGTGATGTTTTGTTTGTTTACACATTTTGAGACGGTAACGTATATCTCTTCTCCCGTTATTGGTTTTGAATCAGAGTTTCGAATGTCGTCAACACGAAGGAAAACCGGTTTAGGTCCCTTATTTAGAAATGTTTGTGGGCGTGGCGCCGCCTGTGCCGCATACATACTGTGTACAATACGAATCGGTGAGACTCACCAAAATTGATGTTAAAGTCCGTTTGAGAAGCTCATTACTCCCAAAATAGCAAAATATTGGTCCATATAAAGGTTATTCCTCGAAATATATCACTCAGTCCTACTGATGTCCAATTAAAGAAGCTGATTTTAAAGATCAAATTCCGAGTAGTCGGAGAGGCGATAAAACGACGTCTTGACACCGTGAAGCGCGCCCTCTATTAGTCAGATGATTCTCAATGGTTCCCTGTATTCTCCTGAAAACCATCCTACAGAAAACTTTCCCAGGTATAGAGAGTAGCGTTATAGCCCTGTATTTGGATGGGTCCAGCTTGTCTCCTTTCTTAAACACTGGAGTGATGAGACCCTTGCTTCAGTCTTCCGGGGTTTTACCTTCCAACCATGCTGCATTTATTATTTTGAGCAGGAGTTGTATCATCGGCTGTCCACCAGTCTTCAGGGTTTCAGCAGCTATTTTGTCCCAGCCACAGGCCTTGTTGTTCTTCAACAGTTTTATTGCTGCCTCTACTTCTTCAATTGTGAAAGGTTCACTTGGGTTATCTGTAGGTTGAGGGTCGGGTATGGTCTGAAGAGTATTTTCGTCCCTTGGAAATTGCGTGTTGAGGTGGCTGCTAAAATGTTGTTCCCAGCATTTCAACACTTCTGCAGGAGCCGTTTTTAAGATGCCGTCCTTGTTCTTTACGGCAGGTTGCATCTTGTCTCGTTCTCCAGATAGTTTCTTAACCTTCTTGAAGAGCTCATGGCTGTTGTTCTTTGCGTGAGCAATTTCCATTTCCTCCACCTCTGCATCAAGAATTTTCTTTTTCCAATTCTTCACTTCGTACTTGACCGATTTATTGAGTTTTTTTGTAGCTCTTCTTGTTGTTGGCCGAGGGATTGTTCATCACCAGGATTCTGGCTTTCCTCCTTTGTTCACAAGCCTTACAGACATCTTCTGAGAGACCTTTAACTTGTCTTGACCTTTTGAAGCCTACAACTTCTTCTGTGATGTTATTGGTAGTATCCCTGAATTGCTTCCACAGCTCATCTACATCCGTGTCCTGAAGCTGAAGTAGTGGTTCAAGGCACCTCCAATCCTGGCTTTAAATGCATCTGCTATGTTAGAGTCATTAAGTCTGCCAACATCGTAGCTTTTGGGAAGGCTCTTCATTCGCTTAGACTTTGCAGGTGATAACTTCACATTTGCCAGTACTAGATTGTGGTCTGACCCAACGTCTGCTGAGCAGTATGATCTGCAGTTCTGGAACGTCTTGATGTTCTCTAATTTGTTTTTTTTTGTGAAGTTAAGCAAAAACCTTGTGTACGTTCGACTGTTGATTTAAGTACAGTTTCAAATTTATATTGTATATTTGCAATTTAAAATATGCATAACATGTCGATAGTTACCGTTTACTTATTATATATATATTTTTTTTTTTTAGCTCTATTATAGTTTATTACTTGTGTGTAGTTGTAGTTTTGGTTAGATAGTTGTAGTTTTAGTTAGATAATCTTCGTGTTATTGTATTCGTTTACATTCGTTGTATTACTTTGTAGCACGGCCTCTCTAAAAAACAGCCTATTTGCCTAATCGAGGGCTTTTACCGTGTTTAAATAAACTAAAACAAACAAACAAACACACAACACAACCTTCTGCTATACGTATTACCTTATTGTAAATGGTTAAATGTGATATCGTGAGTGTAAATGTATAGCCTACAAATTAAAACGTTGTTCCTACTTTTTGATAAATAGTACATTCTGGTGTTTTAAAAATCAACATTACAACTAGACTTTGAATTCGTCACTTTGACGAATTAAGGTGATACGTAGTGAAATTTCGCTATGATGATATTGACCTTTTCAACGCGTACAGGTCCGGTGGAGCACCCGGATTTGCATATCATTATCGGCCCGCACTATTTGAATTTCCAACGGACTTTTAAGTAAATCCAAAAACGTGGTTTTAAAAATGCAAAATCTTGATATCCGCGTTGTGCCCTTTTTACTGCAATCACCGGTCTGAAACTTTCCATACTAACTAAGTTTGTTATGAACTCAGTGTGTGTGGAAAAATATGAAAATCTATAGAATACTTTTTGAGATGTATGAGTGTTTTGAATTTTACCCATTCTGAAACAAGCCGTCTATTTTTTCTGACTCTGCCCTATCCAGCAATTCATAAAGTAGAGACTTAGTATGCATAATCATAAGGATTTAATCTAGTTATTGGTGAAGTTTGCACTTGATATTGTTATTTTAGAGTAATGAGTATTTTTCAAGAGCATTAATTTAGAAAAAAATTGTATTCAGCAAACTCTACTGCGCATGCACCTGACCATGTACACAATTGATATCGGTCATCCACCGTTCTGGCAAATCAGCTGACCCGACAATGCAGCAGATCGCCCATTGTCTATATAACGAGCGCATTCAAGAGATGTAGTAATATACACAACTTTGAAAGTGAGGGACTGGTTATCACATTCGCACAGGCTTTTTTTTTCAACGAGACTCGGACATTGAGGTACGTTTTTCTCTGAATCTATACTCTATCCAGTGACGATGACAATATATATTTCATGAGGATTGAGGTCATTACATTTCCGTTCAATGGTAATTCATGGTTTTTTGTCCGCTCTCAGAAAAATAGTGAATTACAGGGTGATTTCCTTTCTCATTTTTTCGTTTTTATCGTAAACAGCATCCTTAGAATTTTGTATTTTCGATGCATCAATCACTATTGTCATATATAAGAATGTCTTTTAAATCTATTAGGTTATCTATTTAGTAGCTTCGATTGCAGCTATTTATCATACTTAAGACCATTTCGCTTTCTTTATTGGTTTACCTTTTTCGCATTGCTTGGTAAACAGTTGTTGATTTTAGGCAAATGATGTTTACTTGGCGATATTCGAACGCTCGTTAATTACAGTGCTCCACCGCGCCTGCGTAATATAATAATAATAATAATACACAACATATATTAGGCGCTTAATACGGATGTTTCTAAGCGCATTATTATTACCCTTGGTCATCAGGTACAGGTCAAACCCGCACAATTATCTTGCGCACCGTCTCAACTCCCTGGGGAGCATACCAGCCCAGCTACCCAACGGGTGCTGAAGGCTAATTAACACCTGACCAAGTACCCATTTATACTCCTGGGTAGAGAGCAGCAATTGTGGATTAATTGTCTTGCTGAAGGACAAACGGAGTGGGCAGGGTTCGAACTCGGGATCTCGAGATTTCAAAATCGATTAAAATCGGTTAAAGGGCAATGAAACCCAAGCAAAATGTTGCTTTCATAGTCTTGAAGAGATTAAGAAGTATAATTTCTGAAAGTTAGAGCCTAATCGGGTAAGAAACAAGGAAACTACGACTCTTTGAAGATGTCAATTTATTCCTATGGGGAACTCAAATTGGCAACGCACTCTGATAAGTGTGTGGACAACTCCCCATATGTTTTGTACACAAATGTTCCCATTTTTACAGTTTTCTTCATAGTCACATTTTCCATTCCCCAACTCATGATATGTTATATATAAAAGCATTCTACAAAACATATGTTGAACTCGAATGAAGGGTAAACAAAATTTTTGAGAAAATCGAACAAAACTGAAATTTTGTGTACAAAATGTATGGGGAGTTGTCCACAACTTTGCCAGAGTGCGTTGCCAATTTGAGTCACTCGAAGAAATACATGGCTCTTTTCAAAGAGCCATAGTTTTCTTATTTCTTGACCGATTGTGCTCAAATTTTCAGAGACTATTCATTATATTTACTGTCTTATAGTGCATACAACAATTTGTCTGGATTACATTGTCCTTTAAAATTCACAACTTTAACCCTCAATATGATGACCTCACATCATTTACTTGGCCTAAATGACGCATGCATTCATATCTACAACTCATAATCTCTCTGAACAGCGAATAAAATCTCAGGGTTTATGGACTTTACACAAATTTATGGTCAAATAAAAAAAATATATTTTTACCATAATTTGCTAATTTGCGTGTGCACGTAATTTTGACTTTGACGAGCGCGTTCCTTGTTATTATGAGTCAACAATTATTTAAATTGATGGAGTGTGTTGAAGATATACAGTACCAAGAATGCAAAACCTGTGTAAAAACGATATGTTCAGTCCTATTTATTTGCGTTACTCGCGCAAATACGCGAGGCAGACTAATTAGAATTGTATAGAGACACACTATAGTGCCTAAATTCCTATTGTTGAATAGTAATGACCACACCACCTTCAGAGCATAGCCTCAACTACAACAAATCGAAAGTTGATGGAGAATGAGCCAGATATGGTCGGAAGTCCGCTGTGATCGATTTCCAAATCGATTAAAATCTGTTAAAATTCACATTTTCAACTTTAAAGGACAATGGAACTATCGCTTTTGGCTATTATTATTATTTAGAGGGTGAATAAACATTTAATTTGATATATAACTTGGCAATTTTGGCTTACTGGATCCCATGAAATACTTGTGTGAACATACCCAAATTTTACTAATTCTTACGGCGGCAAAAGATGATGGGGCGGCCATGTTCTTGTAATTACCCGACATGCTTTGCAAACACTGACGTATGTGCTTCGGGCCGAACAACAAGCCTTTCACTGATTTGCAGACTCATCAAAGCGTCTCCAAGAGTTCAAACAATTGTTTGAATTGTTGCTATTGAAATGCAGTGATGCACGATTGACCGGCGGTCCGCACAAACCTCATAATGGCGGCCTCCAGCGTTCGCTTGAATAGCGGTGTATCTGATAGTGTTTTCGCATATTTCTTCCAAAGCAAAAATCTGAGTCGGGGTAATGTAAGGCATAATAAACAAGCATATTACGATGTATAAATTAGGATAAACTATATTCTAGAGTTGCATTGCCCTTTAACCCTTATATGATGACATCATAACATTTAATTGGCATAAATGAGGTATCAATCCGTTTCACCAACTCATAATCTTCCCAAATATTAAAAGTAAATTGGGTGTTAAAAAGAAATTGCACTTGAAACAAAGTTATGGCGTGCGCGCGTAATTTTAACTTTGACGCGCGCGTACTCCGTTATTATGAGTCAACAATTACTCAAATTGATACGGTGTGTTGAAGGATGTACTATTATAGTTCAAAACATGTGAGAAAATGAAATTTTTCTTTTTCATTTGTGTTACACGCGGAAATACGCGCGCCGACGCGCACTCGCGGAAATTTTTGAAACGCTTAAAATATAGTACATATACGCTTACATATGAAGAGCTTAATTCCAAAAGGCGCTAAATCCACTTTTTACCAAAATGGAGTTATCAGTATGAGTGCATACCCATTGCACATGTGCATTTAAATCACCATTCATTTTATTAAAATAATTTTTAGAAATATGAAAAAAAAATATTTGAAAATTTTGTTTAGTTCCAAAAGGCGCTAAATCCAAATCTGTTTAGTTCCAAAAGGCGCTAAATCCACGATTTGGGGGCTTGGCCTGTTTTGACCAATCACAGCGCAGTATTGTTCCAGTGACCGGATATTGACGACATCTTTTACCCTTGTTACTAGTCGTCACCGTCGATCATATTTCACAGTTTTACAGTATTTTGAGGGTCCTCAGCTAATATAACACCATGGATGAGAGAGGAGAGCATGTGGACATAATCTATAATCCTAGAATAAGGAAGCACAATGGCAGTGAGTGTGCAAAACACAGGATAAAGACAGTGAAATCGAGAAATCCGGTAAGTTCAGTCCCACCTACTCATTTTTGTGTGTGTTGAGTTCAACGCATATGAATGTATTGTAACTTACAATTTTGCATGTAGTATCATGAGACATAACTAAAATAAATTGCCAGAAACAAAGTGTGTTATTAAAGTGATATAAGACGTGCATAACTCATCGGTACAGTTGAAATTTTAATCTAGCGCCGGCCGCGACTCGTACTCGTGAGTCGTAGACGTCGTAGGTAGCACATCTACACTGTAAGATGGTTCTGTATACATACAGTAACCATTTACCTTACACTAGTGCTTATCGTGGTCGAAGCTACCTTTCCGATTTTTCTCTCTCACATACCTTCTCTTTCTCACTTCTTTTGCGCTCCAGCTATATATAAATGGATAGTGCAACATTTGATCATTTTTTTATTATACAAATTTTAATAAAAATACGTTCTGCTATGCTCACCAAATCTGCATTTTCAGCGGGAAAATTTTGTGAGTCCGTCTTCCTTCGGGAATTGGCAGGAAAAGGCCGACTGTACAAGCGCCAGCTATGGCTGGCTATGGCATAACCATGTAAACATGTGATAACATGTAAACATGAAAGTTCGTTCAGCTAGTCTTTTACAAGGCGTAATCATTTAGTCACATGAATGTATGTTGGTAGCAGAGCGTGATGACATTGGTTCACATAATTACGGCGTTAATAGTCAACGTCTTTATGGAAGATCAACATCCGATCTCGAATGGTCGACACTCGAAGAGAGTGCACAGTAGCAGCGTCACGTAACTAAACATCGCTATGCAATGCATTGTGTCGCATGTACGTAATTGCAGCGTAGCGAGCGCACTCGGACACGAACCAGAAAAAACCGAGTCGCCATTACAACACAGTCAGCATGCTAGAAACGGGCATTCACGTCGACGTTAACGCGAAATTAGCTAAATTTACACATTTTGGACAAGAATTTTCATTTTGAAAGTTCCATCTGGAGTGAAATGGTGAGTTAATGCATAAAACAAATATATTAGCGCCTGATTGTGATCGATAATGGTGATGATGCTGCTTACTGAAGTAGCATGATTTTGTGTAAGATGTGGTGCATGTCAACAGCACGTTCGAACACGTAAGTGAATGGCGATGAGTGTATGTGTGGTAGGTAGTAGCTCGTAGTCGACGTCGGTAGTCAGACAGTGGATGTAGACTTGGCAGCGCTAGTTTACAAGTGAATCCATACTGTATGGCCCATGGGTTGGCGCTTAAGCAGTTACATACTCCACGTCTTAAATCACTTTTAACACACTGAAATTGGTTCCTATTAATCAATTAACTGTTTTCTTAAATATATTTTCTTGAATATGAACAATATTATGACAACTTTGTGTGCGGCAGCTCCATAAAGATGTCTCTTGCGTTTTGTAAAATGATGTACACCTTATAGCGGAACAGCTATATTGCTAGCTACCATATAATTGTGAGTGGCGAGTACAATAACCGTCGTGGGGCAAGCTTCGAACGTAAACGGATACATCTGGAGTCTCGCTCCATAAGTATGGTACTTTCCATTCACAATTCAATAGGAAGCTAGTAGCTTAGCTGCTCGTGTCAGACTATTGGTACATTTTCAGTCTAGCGCCGACATGGCGCATGGATGGTTGCATGGAGATGTGCGTTACAAGTATCAACATGACCTCTATTTGCCCTGGTGCAGTAGAGTATGGATAAAAGTTATAAGCCTACATTACATCATGACATAAAATTATTTTGATGTCTATTAACAAAATATCTGCATTAACCAACATTTTGTGACTGCAGAGTGCAAACTATTTTTTTTTAAAGTATGTAGGAAACATTGTCCCTTGTTTTCGTAGAATACCCGATGTTTACAATGCACTTTTGACTTTGTTTTATCAATAGGGAAACCGTCAGCCATTGGATGTCAACACATGCCTCACAGCTAGGAGACATCACAGAAACTTTCCGGGACTGAGCTACAGAGACTCAAACAAGGGGTTAGTTCATGCTTATTATTCAAAACTTGTTTATTCAATACAAATTTTGAAAATAAAATAAATTCTACTATAATAAATCTGTCATGTATGCTTTATGTGATAAGTTGTTTTTTTTGTTTTGATTATCTTTTATGAATAATACAGGTAGCTGAAAATGTAGCAGTCTTCTCAGCCATGTTAAAAAACAACCTTATTACATTCAGTTAATAACCAACTTTCCATTTACAATGTTTCACTTTCAATTTACAGATTATGACACGTGTGGAGGTGTGCTCGGTGAGCTCCCAGGCCATCCTTGCTTTCGGCATGAAACGTCTCGGCAACCTGATGAAATGACGCCTGGTAGAACAACAGTAACCCATAACCAGAGACGAGGAGGGCGCCATGAAAGGTGAAAACTTCAATGAACAGAAGGAGAAGATCAGGGACCACATCAAAGCATTCTGCTGCTGTTCGTCTAACTACGGCAGGAACAGTACCCCAAACAAGCGATACCTGCCAGGCTCCCTTACATTTCCAGAAAATGTGCAGGCCAGTAGCCAGGAATTTTCTTGGGGAGGTGCATAATTTACCAAAACGGGACAGAGACTACTCGCCAACAATTACGAGGCCGAGATCATAGGCTGAGAGTCGTGTTTAACAAGCCAGTCGACTCAGACCGGTATAAAGTGGACCCGAGACCGGCAAAAAGTGGATCTTTCTGAATTTGGGGGTAGGGTACGTACGCCCCCCCCCCCCCCCCCACCCCCTGGCACCTACTGTTAAAGGCCTGTAGCCAGGAATTTTCATGGGGAGTTGCGTAATTTACCAACACAGGACCAAGACCACTCAGCAACAGTTTCCGAGGCTGAGAGTTTATAGGCTGAGAGTCATGTAAGCCAGTTAAGATAGTCCAGACTAATACAAAGTGGACCCGAGACCAGCAAAAAGTGGATCTTTCTGAATGTGGGGGTGGGGTACGTACGCGCCACCCCCCCCCCCCCCCCCCCCCCCACCCATCCACTGGCATGTAGGCCTACTGTTAAAAAAACTGTTAATTTACAAGATTGTATGGAAACTTAATTACATACAAGTGTTTGTATGTCTTGATTAATTCACCTTTATGAGATGAGATGATGAGTAAAGCAAATTTGCAAGATTTTCAAATTTCACACGATAATAGTCTTAACTGCTTGTTTATTTTGTCAATATTATAAATGTGCTGAGTGGTTGTTTTCATACATAGTGCTCTTCAATTAAATAGTGAGAACATTATCATGATTGAAGTTGCCCATGCACTTACCTTTTGTAAAGTGTGTTACATTTTGATTGAAAAAAGTGTGGAGCAAAAACGTCTTGAATGATAAGATGTGAGAAGTATGTTCAACATAATGCTGGCTGTCAATGTGTTTAATGGAATAGATATGTGTGTGTTATAACTAGAATTATGATTTAAAGAGTATTGTTTCATATCAGACCATTAACAAAATGAAATTCTTTGGAAAAAAAAGGTTGAGATTTTGAAATGTGGAATGACGCGTCAAAATTTTAATTCCAAAAGGCGCTAAATCCTTGTTTAATTCCAAAAGGCGCTAAATCCAAAAAAATAAATAAATAAATAAAATATTAAAAAAAAACTACTAAAGCAGGATTTCTTTAAACATCATTTTAATTATGTTTGGGGGTATATCTTTGAACTGTGTAAAAATCTTGCAGTTTTGTTGAAGCAAAAGTGGTCTATCAGAAAACCTTGATTTACTCGAAAACACCAAAAGTGGATTTAGCGCCTTTTGGAATTAAACTCTTCATATAGTAAATTACTTTTGTTAGGGTTATGAACATTTGTTTACATTTTTTCATTTGACGCACGCGCCTACGTGCGCGTCTCCAAGTTTAGGCGCATGCGCATGAGCTTAAAAGATGACGATTGATTTGAATGAAATTGATTTTTTATGACAGAGATATGATGATGATTACAATTTGACAAAATGGCGTCCTGATGACGTCACAATGATCTGACGACATTGAAATGAGTTTCTTGCACTAAGTCAGATGATGATCTATTATCATGTGAAGTTTCATGACGATTGATTCATCTGATCTTGAGATACGCGATGAACAAAATCTGAAGAATAATAAATATAAATTCGAACAAAATCGATAGGTCATACGTATGATATACGTATCACCTATTATCAGGGGCGTCGATCCGTTTTTGCGATTGGGGGGGAGGGGGGGGGGGGTCGAAATTTGAACATTTTTCCAGAGTGACCACAGAGGGAGCTAAAAGCCGCACATTGGCATCTCCGAAAGTGTTATTATACGCTCATTGAAAGTGACTTGATGGCTCGAAGACCCGACTTTGTTGAGTCAAGGGGCACCCACATTTGGGGACAATAATGGTGGTCCAGGGGGCGAAGCCCCCGGAAGCTTTTAGATTTCAGACATTTGCAACTCCTATCAGGAGTGTTAAAATTGTATAAAATAGTGGACCTACTCGTAGCGTATTTTTAAAGGGCATAGCGAGGAAAAGATTGAGCCTTGCATAAGATGGATCCACCTGATCCTGTATACTCATGGAATTATGAGGTCGGAATTATGAGGTACACTCCCAGATCCCTGGTATACTATAGAGCCATCGATAGAGTATATGGCATTGAGCTCCCATATAACTAAGCAAGGGCGTCAACAACTATAATTGACAGAAAAGATATATTATTTCAGATTATTGTATTTTCTGTGATGGTGTGCTATAGATGTGGGTTTAATAAACTTCGTTTAAGGTGTGCGTTTGAGAAATTACACTGCCCAAAACATTTCGAAAGGTGAGTTCCCGCAACCGAAATGAAACTTGCAATATGAGAAACTGTATGCGCGCGAAGCGCGTGGCAAAACACGATATTTACAGTCCTTTTCAAACTAAATAACAGCTATTTTGAAGATGAATTATTGATAAATGTGTCTTTCCCTTCTTTGGCATTATATCGCTCGATTTTCTCTTCCTCATTTTCGGAATTATTGGGGGGGGGGGGGGGGGGGCGAAACGATATGTTCGCCCCCCAATATTTTCATTGGGGTTGGGGGGGGGGGGCACCGTCCCCCTGCCCCCCCCCCCCCCCCCCCCCAGGATCGACGCCCCTGCCTATTATAGTACCCAACATTGGAATCATGCTCGAAGGAGTGTAAAAAGAAATAGTGTGCACGATTATCAAATGAATACATTTCAAAAAAATATAAATGCATTTCCATTATAGAACAAGCAGCAAAACAATAATGGAAGCAACATTTACCCTTTAAAAAAAAAAAAACATTTCATGAAGGTACAAGCAAAATGTGTGTTTTGAATTACTTTTCTTTAATACACAGATCTTCAGATTCGTCTTGTGGATGGTGCTAGTACCACTGAGGGTCGCGTTGAGGTGTATTACAACGGAGCCTGGGGAACTGTCTGCGATGACTCCTGGGACAATACTGATGCTGGTGTTGTCTGCAGCAGTCTTGGTCTTGGTAATACGGGCACTGCTGTATCGTCTGCCGGATTCGGACCAGGCACAGGTGACATCATACTAGACGACGTTCATTGTACCGGAAGAGAATCCAACCTTGCATCTTGTCCCAACCGCGGTCTTGGAGACCACAACTGTGGACATGGTGAAGATGCAGGAGTGCGTTGCTCTGGACATGCTGGAGGAGGTGAATTCATTAAATCATCTAATCATCGTTTGACACATAAATCTGACGTTTCGACAATAGCTCTCATCTAATTAGTAGGTGATACATACAGTACATACAAATCACCTCTTGATTTCGTCAGGATTTGTATTCCTTATTTATCTCGCATCTAAAACATGGATGAATATTAACTTGTAGTTATTTTGTGGTTTGCAAACCACAAGATAACTACAAGTTTGCAATGCGCGCAATATTGTGGTTTGTAAACTACGAGTTTAGCGTGCCAAACGGGCACAAACTACAAGGTACCTTAAAGATTGCAAACCACAAGATAACCACACAAGATAAATTTAAGATTAGCTTTTACCATATGGACATAACTAATAATGTTCAGGTCACGGGTCCTCTTTCTTAACATTAAAACGCGCGTCAAATATATGTATTTTTTGTAATTTGCTCCAAAACCTTATCCAAGTATTTTCCGAAACGTTTCACACAATTTAAAACGTTTGAACATATCCGTGCGTGCGCATCGGCGCCCGCGTATTTTCGCGCGAAACGCAAATGGACTGGAAAATGTACCATTTTGTATTGTTTTGCATTTCTGGTACATACCTTAAAGGGACAGTCCCTCTTTTGCAAGCCAAATTTCAAAAGTTGGGAGGTTATTGTCTTATATGAAAGAAAATAACATTTAATAGCATGCCTGAAAAAAACTATGGCTTGAAATGGCCGCCCCAATCCAAAAAGTGTTGGGGGGGGGGGGGAGCAAAACGCGCCCCCCCCCCCCCCCCCCCGCCAAAAAAAGAAGAAAAAAAAGAAGCCATGCCCTCCAAAAAAAAAGAAGAACAAACAACAGAATAAATCAATCACATTGTATTTCTGGTCTGTTTCCTTATATGTTTGAATAAACTATATAAGCTAAGACTTGTTAACTATAAACGTTCAAAACTAATTTGTACATACATTTTTATCTTTCGCTGCGCGAACAGATTATCTCAGTTTGTTGTAACTTGCTTATGGTCTGGCTTGGTACGAACAGTCACGTCACGTTCACGTTCACGTCACGTGAAGGTTCTGTACCTTTTGTGAAACGGGTCACCCAAATCTACGAAGTGTCACGTTCAGGTTCTGTACCTTTTGTGAAACAGGTCACCACAATCTACGAAGTGTTGGGTTACGTGACCCAACAGTTTGTAGATATACTATATGCAATTCATGAAAGCTCACGTATATTGGCGCTTGCGTAAAACAAATTAATGTAAATTGTCGTTGAGAAGAGACTAATTCTCGGTAAATTTAATCGTGAACGAACCCGTCCTACCTATACTGTAAATTACCAATTATAGGCGTACACAGACCTGGGGGCAGGGGGGTGGACACCCCCTACCCCCATCCCCACCCCCTACATAATTCAAGAAATGTCTTGGTCTCGGCCTCGAAATTTGTGACCGGTCCTGGTCTCGTCCTCGGCTGCGGTCATTTTCTACGGACACCCCCTACCCACACTCCCCCCGCTTACTTCAATTTGTCTGACGAAATATCCCCCCCCCCCGTACACCCACCCCTTGAAAAAATCCTTGGTACGCCACTGCCTACAAGTAGCTAGTTCGAATGTCAAATACATTAATTGATTTATTTAATATTGATTGGTTGGTGTGATTGTTTCATTATAATGATTGACTGATTAATTGATTGTTTATTAGATTAAATGACTGATTTATAGATTGAATCGATTCAATAACTATAAATAAACACTATTAATCAAATCATTGTTTTATTACTTTTAAACTCATTGATCACTGCAGTCACTCACTCACTCACTTTCACAGGCATGCACATACAACGCCGTTAGGGCCAGTACGCGCAGACGTCGAGCACGGGTACTTCAGGCGTATGCGAACTGAATTGTCCGCTGCGTGTAGCAATTCAGCTGGAAATCAACATTTGCCAAAATCCACGCACGACACGTCTTTGGAAATACTCCAATAACAAGACAAATAATGCAAGTGGTATGGTTGTACATTACCTAAATGACAGAACTGCATATCATCGTCTCAGATTACTCTGAATTATGCACGTACATATTATAAACATAATGATTGAAAGGATTTGATAAGGGGGTATCGGCATTTTCGTCGACATTTTTAAATCTCTTTGTGCGTGTATGTCTAGTCTTAGCAACAAGCGTTTGCAATTTAAAAAATATTGATTAAACGCTCACGTCACGATTTGGTTAACGCGACACTTCGAGTTTTACCGGCATGGAAAACGACAAATTGTTGGGTCACTTTACCCTACACTTCGTAGATTTGGGTGACCTGTTTCACAAAAGGTACAGAACCGTTCACGTGACGTGAACGTGAACGTGACGTGACTGTTCGTACCAAGCCTTATGGTCTGGGGTGAGTACGTAACTTTACCGGGCCACGTAGTTCCCGTGTAGGCTGGCATTGCTCTGGCTGCTTGTGTGACATGCACCAAATTGCACAATTTCAAGTAGATAAATTCAAAATCTTTACCGTGGGACGGGGATACCCACTCCCAAACCCTCCCCCACTGGCTCTGTCCCAGCCCTCGGTCGCTTCGCTCCCTCGGGACTCATTCTTGGCTGTAGGCTTTGTTGTTGGATCATACATAATATGGCATATTTATTAGTGTGTCAATTATTTGTTTTCTCCGTGAAAAAATTTCTGGTCGATCAAATCATAACACGCTTTTCCAGATACAGTTAATATTAAGCCCGAATTTCCTATATAAGTATGCACCAGATTGCACCATTTCAAGTATATACATAAATGCACAATCTTCCCGGTGAGAGGAGGACATCCCCTCCCAAACACTCCCCCTCTGGCTCTGTCCAAGCCCTCGGTCGCTTCGCTCCCTCGGGACTCATTCTTGGTTGTAGATCATGTGGCATAATGTATTACTGTGTCAATTATTTGTTTTCTTTTTGAAAAATGTATTTAAAAGTGAGTGCAATATGACACCGCAAATACTAATTAGCATATAATAAGAATAAAAGAAAAATCTCTTGCGCTCTCTCTCACACAATAACCCAACCAGTTATAGAGTTCATTTTTTCAGAACACCTTTAAAAAAACATTCCCCCTGAAATTAATGTTGTTGTTTTTTAAAAACTAATTTAGTTTTATGTTAATTAGGAGATGATTAATTTTGTGAGCTAATTAAATATTCATAGCTTAATTGCTAAAAACTAGAAATTATTGTGGACAATTTAAAACATTCATTTCAAAGCATGCGTACTAAACATCAATTCCAAATTTCATCCAGATCCATCAATCCAATAGTGCGTTATTGCATGCAAGAGACTGGCACTCATGCATAAATTAGATACGTCAGGTACTATGACTTGGAACTGCGCGGTCGCAATTTATAAGTGTGCAAGGGTGCAGCTGCGCACCCCGCGTCGTCACGGTTGGGTGGTATAGCGCTCTCACCGGCTGCGCTGATTGGCCGTGTGCTAATTGGTCGTGTCGGTTCCGAGCGCAAATTGGCTCGCCCGCTAATGGGGGCGTTGGCGTCTGCTGCGATCCCGACGTCATCGGCTACGTTGATTGGGCCAGTGGGTACTGGTTGCTGATTGGCTTGCCCGCTAATCAAGGGGGCGTTGCGGTCTATTTTGTTCCTGCCGTCACCGGCTGCGTTGATTGGACCAGTGGGATCTGGTCGTTGATTGGTTCGTCTCATGTTTGCTCACCCGGATCCTCGGCCCAAATGGCGGCGTACGGTGCGCACCCAAGCTTCCGGGATTTCGATGCCGACATCCCTGTTAATGTTGTTCGGGTTCAAACGAATGTGGAGAGCCTCATTTACTCTGCGTGCGTACCAGTGTTTATCCTGGGATACGCATTTGACTCCTGCCCAATTGTGTCGACGTTGCTCCTTCCAGGCATGCTCTGCCACTGCAGATCCCTCTGTGCGTCTGTTTTTGACATCACGTTGATGTTCTGTTATCCTTTCTCCTACTGGTCTCACAGTTTCTCCAATGTAGCTTTTATCACAGTCCTGGCATGGAATTTGATAGACTCCGTCCTTTCTAGCGGGAGGAACCGGTCTTTTGGGCGAACGAGGTGGTTGCGTAGAGTGGTGTCGGACTTGAACACTGTCCGTATCCCGTAACGTTCAAGTCGACGGCGCAATTGATTGGCTATGCCATCAATGTAGGGGAGAACAATGGTAGATTTGAACTGTTTAGGTTCAACAACCATGGGAGATCTAGTCTTGGTAGAATTCCGTATGAAGGTGCTGGGGTAGCCGTTGGCTGAAAGGGCGGATTGTAGGTGCTGTTGTTCAGTGGTGATGGCTGCTGGTTTGGTAACGATGCGTGCAGCTCTATCATAGAGGCACTTGACCACGCCGCGTTTGACTGAGGTTGTGTGATGCGAATCGAAAGCTAAATACTGGTCAGTGTGTCGGCTTTCTATCATGTCTATACACCGTAGTGTTTAGAGTGCCATTGCTCTCCCTATGAACACATGTGTCCAGGAAGGGGAGTGAAGTATCCACCTCTGCCCAGCTAGCCACCTGACGTTGGGCCGATGTCGGAATTTGGTTGCCGGATGTCGGCATATCGCCGTTGGCTCGAGGTTAAAATGTCCGCCAGCCCAACATCGTCACGACGTCATTTTTGTGATATATTGGCATAAGGTCATTTTCCGACAATGGCCCAACATTAGTCATGAGATGATGTTGGGCCATTGTCGGAAAAATGACCTTATGCCAATATATCACAAAAATGACGTCGTGACGATGTTGGGCTGGCGGACATTTTAACCTCGAGCCAACGGCGATATGCCGACATCCGGCAACCAAATTCCGACATCGGCCCAACGTCAGGTGGCTAGCTGGGTGGTTCCATGGTGAATCGGATGGAAGGCTGTTGACTGTTCAGGAATTG